>LKNJ01000954.1:74718-234728 GCA_002120245.1 Maccullochella peelii
CCCCCCCCCCCCGACATCAAAAGAGCTCCGGATTGCTGCGGTGCATGCTGGGTAAGAGAGGACAACTCAGGACACATGCAGGGACTTTAAGGATACTGCAGTAAGCTGTTCACAATGAAAAAAATAGAGAGAAAAGATGCAGAGAGGGAGGGGAGGAGGGAGACAAAAATCCTGGCAGTATCAGTGAAGGATGGAGGAATCCAGCTAACATTTATTCTGACAAATATGAACATGTTTGATGCAGCGGCTCTCTGTTGTAATCGTTTATGTCATTAGATCTGCATCAGTACACTTTGCAGCCATGTACGGCTGAGACTGAAGGATTTGAGATGAATTAGGTTATTTGGTTCTTTCATATCAGTATTGTTTTTTTTATAAAGGCTACCACACCTCTTCTTTGATTTCGTTGTATTTGACCAGAGATTATACACCAAAGCTGAAATATGGACACATGAAATGCTAGATGAACAGATTATGCGTCCCAGCAAGTGGTGTGTTGAAAACCTAGTATTTTTATTCATATTTATTGTATTCCTTATCTATTACTTATTATTATTCCTTTCTGTTCCTCACATATCTCCGCTGCTGTGAGATTGAAATTTCCCCACGGGGATAAATAAAGAGCTACCTACCTACCTATTTGTATTTATTGGTTATTTTACTGGAACACTGCGCATTAATAAACACTGCTGTAAATGTGTTAATGTGAGTTATTTTCTATGTGTAGTCCCTGGACAGATGTTACATAGTCAGCCTAAAAAATAATATACAGCATGCAGAGCAATAATAAAAAGGACATATTAATGTTAGTAAAGATAATATTACAATAATGCATTATATGAACTATATTTGACTAAATTGTCAGACATTAAAAGCATGCAGCACAGAAGCATACAATACACAGCATGCAGAGAAATACAAAATGAGACAATTACTGTACTATGTACCTGGTAACGCGCCCCATTACACATTAAAACAGGCCTACAAATGTTTGATAGATACATCTTTTCTTTCTATCTTTTTTATATTTTATATTTTCTTATATTTAATTTTGTATTAATGTGGTATTCTCTACTAACCCTGTCTCCTAAAAATTATATTTAGGGCCCGAGCACCAACCTTGGTGCGAGGACCCTATTGAAACTGAAGAAATTATTATTCTTTGTCTTATTATTTCAACAAATGAATTGTATTTTTGAGGGGCTGAAAGTACTCAAAAACTCATGAAATTTTGCACATGCATCAGAAGTGGTGAAAATGTACGTATTTTATGGGTCTCGCGCATGGGTGTGGCAAAATTAGGGTCCATGTAAACGCAGCTAATGTTTTAATAACAACCTATATCTGCTAAACATTCTCTGACAATGTATTTCACTCGCTTTCCTACAATCTCCATTTATGGCAAGTAAAGCATGATTAACATTTGCATTCTTCTGTCTAGGTAACTCAGATCACCTGGTCAAGGTTAGGGAAAGTATCCTGTGCCAAATCGTGGGTTTTGTATGCCAACTATTCATCTCGACCACCTCCACAGTGCAGTAAAAAAAACAACCTCTTGGACTGGAAAAAGTCTCTGAACATAATCCATACAACAAATGTATTTCCTTCAAAACACATTTAGCAAAAACATTTCAGTGGCACATAAACAGAATTAGTAGGAGACTCTGCTGTGCTCTATAGAGCCTTGGGGATTTATTTAGATACAGGCGGTGAGGAGGTGGGACAGCAGGAGGGATGATGGGGGGGGGGTTGGATAGGAACTGAAAATTATAAATAAAGTGTTAAAAAATATGCAAAACAGATGCATACTCAGTGAGCGCAGCAGATACATAAAATTCCACTGCGCCAATGGTACAAGATTACACTGCAAACATAGAAAAATCAACTAACTGATGATCGACTAAGTCTTTCCGCACTAAAAGTGACATAAAAAACAGCAGTAAATAGTAAAGCACAAGAGACGCAGACTGTACTTTTAACATTGACCTAAAAAGGAGACATGCAGTGTAAAAAAAAAAAAGGAAGATAAAAAAAGAAAAAAGTGGAAAAAAGAATAAAGGGGCTTAAAAACATTTTGGTAGTTCTTTCTGTCTTAAATGTAGCCTCTGTGTATCCAGCTAACCTGGGTCACACGGTTTTACCCTGGCAGCGTTGTTAACACTGACCTTGCATGTTGTGCCAACTCTCCCTCCCCCAGCCTACCTGCTGGCATTTCACACAGCACCGCTGCACCACCACAGCACTGACATACAATCGTCTTCTGGATGGTGGTGCTATATGAAATACTGACCCCTGCACGACCTCTTTGTGTGTACAGCGGTGTTTGAAGTGTGTGAATTAGTTTCGCCACTGATGCTGAGAATGTATGCTAGCATCAAACAGGGAGTGCTGCAGGGAATATATGTTCACATAGTGTGTCAGCACTCATCAGCCGCCGCTGCTTCCTGCCAGATGTGACAGCAAAACTGCCAGCATCCAGACCGCCGCCAGGTCAGGGGGAGTCCCCCTGCAGCCGGCCCCCAGGATGGCACATACCTGCTCTGAAACCGGCTCTGCACAGTCACACTGTCAAATTAACTCTTAACAGAGTGCTGCAAGGATGATGTATTTTTGTAGGCGGAAAAAGGAAACGTTGGCATTGAAACATTTGTATGTTTCAGTTCAGGTTTTGGTTTCAATGCCAAATTTTAAAGTAGTAGTTAAAATAGAACACCACTTTTATGATTTTTGAAGTGTAAATGCAATCACCAGAAGTAAAAAGCTAATGTTGGGCTATAAACGAACTACAACACGGTCGCATGATTTCAGTGTCACCACCACTAAGCTTCCAATCTGTAATTAGATTTTGATTGCTTACCTCTTCCACAAAAGCCTTTTGAAAAGTTTGAGTTAGAATAGTTTGCATTATAAACCCAACGAGGCTGTAAAGGCGAACGAGTGAGTAGATGAGTTTCTGTGTTCGACGTCATGATGTTTAATGTCCCTGACAACCTCTGTAGTCTCATTTAGCCACTTATTAGCAACCGCCTTTTGCTAACAACACACTTTACTGAAATATTTTATGTCGTAGAACAAATTGTGAAAATCTTTTAAGCTTGTGTTAACCACAGACCTTATTTCAGGCATCGAACCAAAAACCCATTCAGAAACCCACTGACTTCAAGACGAGGGAACCGGAAGTGCAAAAATGCTAACTCATTTCCGGGTTTCAGGACTCATTCCTGCACCAGTCTATATCACTATTATAAGCGACTGAGACTACAGTTAAGCAAACTGGTGGCTCCTATCTCATCCCATTGGATGTGGATGGTGGACAAAACAACAATAATACTATATCTAGCATGTCTGCTAGGGCTGCAACTAGTGATTATTTTAATGAATAATCAATAAACCATTTAATATATAAAATGTCATTGTTAATGTATATAAGGTTTGGGACTGTTTTATCCAACTAATAGTACAAAAGGCCAAAGACATTCAGTTTACAATCGTATAAAACAGTGAAAAGCAGTAAATCCTCCCATCTGAGAAGCTGGAACCAGCGAGTGTTTGACACTTTTACCTGGTAAATTCTAACAAATATATTAAAAATTCAAACTTATTCAACTGAAAAAATTATCTTTCTTGAGGTGACCTGTGCTTTGTCAATAAAAAAACGTTTATGCTAAAAATAGTGATAACACTTCTCTTGAAGTGTGCTGATGCACTGATGCAACAGATTATGAAACCATTAGAGGCATACATTCTATGAAATAGTCTACTCATTGTGTATCATTTATAATTTTAAGTCAAAAGTGGTAAAATACATTTATGACGCCTTAAAAACGATAACATCCACTTTAAAAACTGTGCCAACTAAACAGTGGCGAAGATCCATCTGTCCAATAGATAATCATGTGGTGATGTTTGCTGCCAATGCAAATATTTGTGCACCTCAACCGCCCACAAACTCTGTAGTCCCAACTATCCCAAGACTCTTTTTGTGGTTGTATGAAGATGAGTTGGTACATTAGGAAATCAAATTCTCATTGTTTGACTCAGAAAGCCTGTTAGTTCACTTTAACCCAACTGATGGAATCGGATGTATATTTGCCTTTCTTTTTTTGGGGTATGGACACACAAACATTGTTAATGTGTGGAGCTACTGTTTGTCTAATATGTAACAACGGTCATGCAGATGTTACTTTATAAGAGACTGTCCTCCCCAAAAATACAACCGTATAGGTCGTCTGTGCAAGCAGCTTATTACGACCCATATTTATAGTAGTAATTATGACGGGAGCAAAGGCAGAAGTAAGGTGAGGTAGTATAAAGAGCAACGAACTGGTAATGCAACAGACAGTGTTTTTTTTTTTCTCTTTAGTCTGGATCAAATGAACTGAACTACAGGTGTGAATAAACTATGAATGCATAGGTAGATTGCATTCATACCAGGCCAACATCCTTTTGAAATTAAATATCTCAGTAATTAAATAGTTCATAGAAAGTGTCTCCGCACGTCTGAAGTGTTTATACCTGTTCTGAATGGTCACACTCGAAGGCGGGGCGAAAAGAGCGAGGTGAGACATGGTAAATCGCACAAATGGGGATAACAGTGCACACTTTCAGGATAGTCTCTCCTAGAAGGCACTGATGGTTCAAAACTTGCCTACCTTCTCAGCTCCACACAACTGGCCAATCATTGTGGGTCTGATTGTTGGATTGTTTGTTAAAAACAGAAACCCAATCTAAAATGGACCCAACAACAGTCAGACCTGGTGAGAATTAGACCCAAGGATAGTGAGAGACATGATTCAAAGTGCGGTTGACCCAAATAGAGAGAGAACAGCAGTATGTAGCTTGGGTCTTGGTTACTAGGAGTGGACCTCCAGTTAAGACCTTTAGCTCTCACGAATCATCAAGTGCAATAGCAAACCAGCAGCACCAGTAGCTAAAGTGTCTATTCTCAGTTAAACAATGCATACAGACACATACAGTATTAAGCCTACCACAAGAGTGCTCACAGTCACTTTAAAATAACCTAAATACACTAGTATGCAAAGTATTCGAACATTTTATTATAACTGAACCCAATTCAGTTCTGACAGTAATTCATAAGAGATATTGTGGCACAGATAGACTGACTGCACACCCAAAATACTTGAATGCAAGATTACTGTATTCCTGAATCGCATATGAAGATGCATTTCAACAGCTTATCCCAGACAAGACCTTAAGAGAGGCATTATCTATTATTCAGAACAGTATGTAAACACAATCCCTGACAGCACAATGTGCATTATACACTATCTGAGCAATAACACAATGTATTCTGGCAATAACATGGCACTGTCCTGAAAATGCAACTGGAAAGCTTTCTTGGACAGTTACTTGGCTGTTCGTGTGCGGCCTTTGACTTTAAAAGGAACAAACTGCTTTGCATGGGGAGGGATTTGCAGCCTGGACTTGACAACAACACTGATTTCAAGAACTGACCTTCGGACCCAAATTGGTGACCTTTCCACCAGCCTAGCCTGCCCTCCTTCAGTCCCTGCTGGCCTACAATTCAGTGACTGTAACTACTTAACTTGAACTGTAAGAGCTAATTTCATCCATTTATCCAAGCTGTAATTATTCTTTTACAAGTCACTGTAAAAGTGAGGATAAACGGGCATTAAAACTGCTGTGAACTCTGCACAGTGACCGCCTCACCATGTACCTCAATGTAGAGCCTATTCATAGAACACACCACACTGTAAAAGCTTGTCTTTGTTAGAAAATCTTTTATATTGTTTTAGTACAAATGTTTTGTTCATTAGTCTTTGTAGTGTAATTCTCCGGGTCCCACCATAAAGATAATATATAGCATAGGAAGTGAGCTATACACTCAGGATCTAAATTCAGACAGCTCCAAACCAATAAAATCTGGGTCTGGCCTTTCCTCCCACTGGTTTTGCAGCACTGCCCAGTTCTCTACAGTAAACACTAGGTTTTCCCAGACAGACAGGCAGGCAGGGTCGAGCAGGGAAGGAAAGAGTAGAGGCATGATAGGTGCCAGGCTGCCAGTACCATGGCAAGGCATTGGATGAACAAGATGTTTCTTGGCAGACGTGCAGGAAGCAGCTTGTTGCAGCATTCCAGGCAGTAAAATCCAAAAGACATACAAGAAAACAAAGAAGAAGCAGAAAAAAAACAAGTCAAATCACAATGAGAAACTCATGTGGAGAGGATTTTGCTCGACAATAAACGAGAGCTTCTAAATGTAACTCAATAAGTGAAAGTAATGTGTTGTGCTGACTTGATCTAGCTCCATGCGTCTTCCTAATAAGGCTGTTCTGATAGTTACAGGGTTTGCAAGGAGTGTCAAAGCCTGCCTAACTGCAAATAGGTCAGTAATGGGCACCCTAGGATTTTATCCAAAACTCCTCTGATTGGTCGGTTTCCATGTCTCTGGGGCAGAAACCTGGATACCACACTCGCGCAACCCTCGCTAGCTAGGAACCCTGCCAGGTTTTAGGAGAAACACACACACACAGTTAAAACCCTAACGTTACACATTATGTGCATGTGGAACACAGTGGATGGCCAAAATGCCCCACATACATCCAGACAGCAAGACCTCCAGCATCTAAGCATTCGCAGCATACATACAAGCCTGTAAACACAGTGATGTCACACCAGGATGAAACCAGAGCCTGAATTCCTTGGATTCCTGATCCATAAAGATTTGGCTAGTTGTCAGCTTTTTCTGTGTACACTGGGCTCATCTCCACCCAACAGCTGGGGCCACAAGGCTCTGGAAGATGGATTTCTCAGAACAGCTGGATAGAGAGCATGCTTGGCTCTGGATAGTTAAAGCTGTTCATCTACTGCTACAACACTGCTGCGAAAGCTTGTTAAAGGATAATTCCTTGTTAAAGGATAATTCCAGTTGATTACAATTCTTTATAGTTTTGGCCATCAGTAATAATAGGATTGTGCCTACCAAGGTAATAGCTAAGATCTGGAAACATGGCGACATCACTTAAAGGTTTGACAAGGCAAGAAGCACGAGCAGTCAGATGGTCAGAGAGGTTGAAATCAAACTCCCTGATTAGCTAAATTTACTTGGAGGAAAAAAAAAAAGGCAAGGGGTAAAATTAATACCCAAACTGTCCATTGTGAACATCAATCACAGTTTACAGATTGACGACCTCTTGTTTCAACCTACTGTACTTACTGCAGTTGTGTGCACAGTTTTCCTGTGCAACGAGGGACTGTTACCAACATTTTGGATACACTCACTTTTGATTTAAAGACCCGTCCGTACCAGCAACTTAATTGTGTGTCAAGTTCAGGGTGGGAAATTAGCACCAGCCAAATGCTGGTAAAATATGAAAGTGGTTGGTAGATTTCAGACACAAAGTAATGATTTACTATTGAGTGGCTGGTGAATTTGAACATTTATCTGTCAGTGGCTGGTAGATTTTAAAAAAAGGTAATTTCCCACCCTGGTCAAGTTCAACTTTGGTGCATTAACATGCGAATTTGCGCCATTGACTGATAGCGAATTGTCCTTACAGTGCTGATCTCGGAGGGAAGACAGGCCAAAACAAAGGAAGCTATGATAACCTATTATCATTCACTCTGCCAGAGAATAAACTGCTTCACAGGCATGGTTTACAGACCGTTATGAAACTGGAGCCAAATATGTCTCTAATAAATTGTAAACTTATTGTCCAACTAGCGACCAAGCTACCTTGCTTGCTAACTTAAAGCTAGCTTGCTAACTTAGAGTTTGCTAACTGACCGTATGCAAGTCAGCAAGCTGGGAGAGCTATTGTGACTGACTAGTGCTAGCATGTTTTGGGCTGGCTAGCATGTTAGCATCTAGCTCACCAGCCACAGCAGTCCACCAACTAACCCTGCACAAAGCCACTTCGTCACCAAGCTTCCAGTACGAGGAAATTAATTTGGCTGTGTCACCAGGCCTTTCCCTCCATATAAAGTAGTTTAGATAATCTGGCTAAACTGCTGGCTTGTTTACAACCTGTCCGATAAACTGCCACTTTTTACATGTAGTGATGTTGTCATGTTCCTTATCCTCATCAATTATATTGGTGAGTATATTATCATTACCAATAGCAAAGGTGGCCAGAATTACTCAAATAAAACCAGTGATGGTAACTAAGTACATTTACTCAAGTGCTGTACTTAAAGTACAAGTACCCCAAATTTGTACTTGAGTGTTTTCATTTCATGCCATTTTCTACTTCTACTCCTCTACATTTTAGAGGGAAATATTGTACTTTTTACTTCACTATAATTAGCTGACAGCTTTAGTTACTGGTCACTTTACACAAGAATCAAAGAGCTTATAAAATATGATGTTTTGTTACAGATAAAATTATCCAACAGTACATACAAGTACAGCTGTAATGATTAGTTGATTGAGACCGACACTGACTAGAGTCTTGCAGGTTCAGGGCTGATTTAAAACAGTAGATGGTGTGTTGAACCATTTCCACCCATGAAATGCAAATTTTTATACATTTGGTAAGAAATGTCAATATTAACAGCAGCATTGATGCATTTCATCACAGTACAGTCATATCATTTCATTTACAGCTCAAAAAACACGTGTAAATGTGTACTACCTCTTTAAGTCACATGGTTCCAGCTTCTACATGAGGATTTGCTGCTTGTCCTTTTAATTATTCTAATCATTTTAATTTATATTTAAGAATTTTGTACCATTGGTTGAATAAAACAAGCATTGTGAAGGTGTCACTGGGCTCTGGGTAACTGTGACGGCATTTTGTCACTATTTTCAGAATTTTTACAAACCAAACAATCGATCAATTAATGGAGAAAATAATCCATAATGAAAATAATCATTAATTGCAGTCTGATACAAAATAGTTCAAGATGAGCTCCACCTCAACCAACACCAACAGTAAAATCCTGCTTTTACATGAATGCATGAGGAATAATAATCTAATGATATCATATATAATAGTACACCAGTCACAGGGGCCATTTTTCTGCATTGAGTACTTTTACTTTTAATACTTAAAGGACAGTTTCCTGATTATACTTACATACTTTTACTTAAGTAAGTACAATGATGACCTAGTAATAGTGCCCTGAGATAACTTTGTTATGATATGGCGCTATATAAATAAAACTGAATTGAATTGAATTGAATGATGGACTTTTACTAACAGAGTATTTTTACTGTGTTATTAGTGCTTTTACTTAAGTAAAGGATCTGAATACTTCCTCCACTGCTGAATAAAACCCAGGTAGTTTAAAGATGAACAAGTGAAGTGTAGATTAAGTGCATTAGAAATTAGAACATTCCAGTTCATCATAACAATAGAAACACCTCCTGTTATCTGCATGCCCATAGCTATCTATAAATATTTTTATGCATCAGGGCATATTATTGCACAATAAAATCTTGAACAACCATCTCAGGGTACCAACAGCAAGCACTGATTTGGTGCTTTGCAAGTCAAAAGAGGTTAAAGGTTATGTCTAGGTTAAAACAAGGCTACATTTGGTTGAAAAGTGACATCTGTTTCAAGTTTTTAAATGGGTTGATGTCAATGTGAAGCAGATCCTAACTAAATGTTAAAGGTTAAAATATAGTTGGAGGTAAGCTAGAGGTTAAAAAAAAAAACCTTACTTTTAATCAAATATGGCCTAGTTTTAACCTTGACATCTAGATGTCTTTTTACCTGCCTGTCACCAAATCAAAGCTTTCTTGGAAGGCTTCGTTTCAGAGTGAGCGACGCAATCCAGGCCTTCTGTAGGATTTACTGAGTATTACTGCCTGCTGAGGGTCTGACCACTCCCGCCTTCAGCAATGATTTCTATTGGAAATTTGCCTTCCAATCTTGCAGGGAGAATAAGATGAATATAGGCTAATACACTATATATGTGATAAGCCAGTATCGACTAATATTGGCCTCTCAGTCTGGCTCTAGTTAACGTGTCGCTGTAGCTGCCTACGTAGAATATTTGTTTTTGAATGAAGTGTTGAGGCACCACAAATGTGATTTGCGAGATTTCATTAGCATATAATAGAAACCACCCTCAGGATTTCCATCAGTTCAAGCCATGATTAATATAGGTTATTTATTGCCTTTATCGGATAGGATACAGTAGAGAGGTGGCAGGAAATGAGGAAGAGAGAGATCCATGGGCGGACTCAAATTGACACTGCAATTACATGCACAGTGTCTTAAATCCACCAGGGCGCCCCAAGCTAAAGTGATTTTTAAAAGGAGAATACTGGTGATATTGTATATTTTTCTTATTGTTGACAAAATCCCATGTGCAGACCTAAACCAACAATTACTTTACTGTACCAACTTTACTAAACCAACTATTACTAACTACTTACAAGTATTGCATGTGTGTATCAAAGCCTGATATACAGTATCTTCTTCCTCTATATCATAGAGCTCCAATGTTGTACAAAAACTATTAAAAACACATCAGTGAGCCACACTGTTGCACTGGGTGACATGTTCCTTCATTACCATGAATACACAGACTGTAGTTTATTTGGACTCCATCCCACATACACTCTCCTGCTGTCTCAAATACTCACTACAGCACCAAATGTAGATTCATCCGCTGCTGAAAATAGTCCCCAACATATGCGCTATTTCCTCCTGTTTGAGTATCGTTTGATAAAAACTACAGTGCGCAGCTGTTTTAGGAAATTACTGAGCCTCTTTTAAAAATATAACTATATTTGTGTATATATATGCAATATTTGTGCCTCTGTTTTCATTTTTGACCATGCTGAGACCACATGACCTACTGTACTTTATGTATATGTAGAGGTGATAAGCCAAAATAAGTCTGCAGTGTTTAAATGTGTTTAAATTACCATCATAAAATAATAGTGCTGTTTCCAGGCAGCTACAGTACAGCAGCCTGTCACTATGGAAACAAAGTGCACATCACACAAATTGCTTCTGATCAAAATATAAAGTTTGCACAGTGAAGTGTAAACTTTTATGGGTTCAGGCCATACAGTCAGATGAGGACAACACCGGCCAGAGAAACCCTCTGTGCAGCTCTGCTGATTGAAAGCAGATATTTTCATGGCAATGACACAAATATATTATCTTCAGTCATTTCTTCTGTGGTCAGGAAGAGAAACAGCACCTCTGTCAGCATACAGTTCAGTCTCCCTCTGGTGCAGTGTGATTTGGACATCATGCAAATTGCCCTGGAAATGGGTGAAAACTTCACACACAGATCTTCTTTAGAAGAAAGTTACACAAATGCACAATGTGGATTACCAGAAGAAGACGACAATAGATCAAAACTAGAAAAGAAAAGAAAAGAATTCTAAATTCTCTTTGTTCTCAGCAGACGCTGGCCTTGGTTGGTTGCCGTATTTGTTTCTTGAGATGGATATGAACGGCCTCAAACCAAAACTACATAGCAGAGAAAAGGGATTTGATTCACTTCATCCCAGTAAATAGCAGGTGCAGTATTAAAGGTACCCTGTGGAGATTTCTTTGTACACAAACACATTTTTTTACATTCAACATTTCTCAGGATACAGACGCATTGTGTGTATGCTCAAGGGCTTATGAACATGTTGAATTCATTTCCTAACTCAAAAAAAAACATTAGCAAAACCCTGTCTGAATGTTTGGAAACCTGCAATGTTGCATTGGCTTTTGGCCATCTTCTTTGTCTCCTCTTTTATGGCTACCTTTAGTAGCGTATTATCCATGGGTCTATTAGAACTTTTATATTCTAAAATGGAACCCATTCACTTGAATGAAAATTGCTCACTGAACGCAGGCCAAAAATGAATTGTAAATTTTATAAATAAATTAAATAAATAAATTCTACGTTGTGCGGCCCACTGTGCATGTGGGACTTTACATGAGGATGACATTACGCACATAAAAACATTTTCTAGGCTTTTTTGCAAATATAAAACCTTCATGGTTTAAAAATTCATAATATAATAAGTAATAAATGACATAATTTGCAGTTGGAGGTGTCCTGTCAACAGTTTAACAAATGTCAGACGTCTTTCATAATGGTGGTCTATGGGGGAAAGGCTTATTGGGCTGCAGGGGATTTTTCCGTTGGAGTACCACAACTGACCACTGGGGCAAAATTGACAACAAGGCTGAGTGGCAGCTCCATATGGCGCCAACTAGCTGTGTTTCTATTCAGTTGTCTAATTAATTTTAAGTGAACTTTTGAAATGTTGCAAAAAAGAAATGTGAATTAGGCGCACTTCCATCAGCTGTTTTGGAGCAAATAAACTAGGCTCGTTGCAAATACTAGTTTGGTCAGAAGTTGGAATTATACGTTTTACGCATGGCTGTAATCTGCCAGTAAACAGAGGAGAAGAAGTAGAGGTTGTGAACCGGAAACAAAACAAGTGGCCTTGGCCATCTGACCCATCTACTGGAGAAAAATGGAGAGAGGTCCTCAAGAATTTGTTTCTGTTGGGCAAGTATGAATTGTTCTTTCATGTCAGCTACTGTCGGCCATGTTTCATGCTGTCTGCAGACGAAGACTAATGAATGCGGAACAGTTCAGCGGAAACAGCTGATCAGTCATGTGAGTTAAATCTTCGCTTCATCAGAACTTATTCGGCAAAGACGTTTCCATATCCCATTTAGAGCATCAACTTTTTTTTGACAAAGGGAAAAACCACCTGATGAGATGCTGCATTTGTATTCCTCTGTCTTAAATCAAGGACCCATTGTTTCAAACATTTATATGAATTTCAGTGGTAAATCTGCCACTGTTATCATTGTAACTGCATATGTGCAGTGTGAGGCCAGGAAGCTTGAAGGAAGAAGACAACAGTAACTAAGGCTGACCAACAGTCAGTTGTGTAGGTGACATGCGCATTCTGGTATACATAATACAAATACCTTGACAAGCTCATCATTGCTCTACAGCACAACTAGTGGTCTAAAATCTCCACAGAGCCCCTTTACAGTAATTATATCAAGAATTAAATAAAAGCAGAGAAGACACACACTGTGATTTGGCACCATTGCTGCATGACTGTGGAAACACATTAGGAACACAGCAGTGGTATTTACTGTGCTATACACACCTCCACTCTTGACAACAAATGTGTGTGTGTGTGTGTGTGTGTGTTCATGTGCAAGCAACTTGAAAAAGGTGAAGCGCAATGCTGAGGTCACGGTTGGATCCACATCTGGCAACAACATCTGTGAAACTCCTGAGCATTCAACCTCAGGCAGGGTGCATAAATAGACTACGATACGCAGTCTGCCCCTATCTGTGTCAGTGTTACCAACGTCTTCATTCTTACCACTTTAGAGCCTGTAGCCATCATTCACAGAGGCCAACCCCCCACCCCCACGATGTGATATCAGATAACAACTCAGTGATTTGAATGAAAAACTACAAATGGCTTGTGCCCCTTTGTTTCTCCAGTCCTTTACTAAATTTAGAGACAGACAGACCACCAGACAGACAGACACATCCTATTGGCACTGTAAGCAGGGTTAAGCTGAAACCTTCACCATACGGCTGCATACATAAAAAGATTCAGTCCCGGATGCGATGAAAGGGTAAAGAAAAGGTTACAGTGTAAAATCCCATATTCCAGTTGGGGCAGCAACAGGCTTTGCCTCGCTGCAACAAACAGCCGCAGTACAGTAAATGGATAAGTAATGTGGACATGTGTGCAATGTATTTTCCCACCTGCTAGAAAGTGGATCCAGTCCTTGACATATTTACAGAAAAAGAAAATTAGAAAATATATAGAAATCAATAGGACACTAAAACATCTTTCGGCAACGATACAAAACAATTCCTTTTTTCGATATTCGTTACTTTGAGGAAAAATATACAAGTCTTTCATTTTATTTATTTTCTTTTTCATTTAAGAAAAGAAGCCAGAATTGTTAAATGTTGTCTAAAATTGGCAACATTCTGATTAGCAGAATTATGCTTATGTAATATGTATAAAAATCTACAAACTAGAATGAATAACTAAAAAAATTGGTAGCGCGTTATTTTACATGTCCATAAATTCCCAATAATATTCTAGTAATTTTCTTGTGAATTTCCTGATAAGAACACTGTCATTTAGAACTAATTATAGGGAGTCATACAAGAAATTAATCTTTGCACATCAGTCAAAGTAACAAAAATCAGCTCCACACAATGTCAACACTTACGTTTCAGTACAGCAACGGTACGAAAATGCCTGATCAAAATGTATCTATTACATAAATTTACTATATTTAAGTATTGACAGTGTGGTGGTGCTGATTTTTGTTACTTTGAACACATTTTAGGGAAAATAGAGACAGTGTGCAAATGGTCCACAGCCATTAAACTAATTCAAATTAATTTTTTTTAATGAATTATTTTAGTCAGTGCGCAACAGGTTAGCTGAACATGCAACTAAGACTAAGAGTCTACAGCCATGCAGCTCTGTGAGGCTGTACTAAATGCTAAATGGTAACGCTAGCGTGGGCAGTGCTAACATGCAGATGTTTAACAGGTATACCGTGTTCATCATCTTAATTTAGTGTGTTAGCATGCTAACATTTGCTAATTAGCACTTGGCCATAAACCAAAGTATTGGACAAATGAAAATTCTGACATGAAGATGGCACTAGATGAAAAGTCAGGGGCTCTCTAAAGTCAGTAAGATTCATCATCTGGGAACCATGAATGTCTGTACAATACTTGGTGCCAATCCATCTTGTAGATGTTAAAATATTAAGAAAAACTTTGACCTGCTGATGGTGCTACAGGAAAAGTCAGGGGATCACAAAAGTCGTTAGGATTCATCCTCTGGGGGTTCATGGTCCCCAGAGGAGAAACTATTAACCCTCTGAAAACGGACATCCCGTCAGGGGCCACGGGAGGTCATTGTTTGCATAAACCTGTTTATTAGGTGAAATAAAAAATAGCTAGAACATTCATTCTTTTCTTTTTGCAGCTGAAAGCTAAGGCTTCTGTCTATGTGTCGCAAGTTGATGTCATTATTAGATGACATTACGTTACGTGCGGTGCAAAGCGTGGTGACAACGCGCAGTGGCACTGTTTTAATTTATGGCACAGTTTCAATAATTTATGGTTTATTGACTTACAGCCTTTTAGCTTAGGTTGTACAGATTTTAGGCATATGAAGCATTTGAAGATACTCCAAGAAATGACATCACAAGCAAAAATACCAATGTAGGCACTGGAGGACCATTTCTATTGCAGAGTTCAAAGGGTTAAATTCTAGGACACTTTCCGCAGTAGAAAATGATTGGTAAATTAAGAAATCATGGGCCCACAAAGAAAAGTGTTACCAGAATTCTACTGCAAGAGACTGCATTACATTCTGCGTGACAATGACTGGACAACATTCACTATTAAATAAAAGGCCATTTTCAGCATATATGTCTACAAACATAAAAGTTCAACCCTGACAGAGGACCGTACCAATAATCTTCAGTCACAGCTCCCACCTGTGGCTATTTTGCATCCCCCTTAGCAACCCTCCAGTTCCTTCTGCAACAACTTGATTCGTACTTGCTGGTTTTGTGGCTAAAAAAAGGCACAAGGCACAGTTTGCAATGCTGAGCATGAGCAGAAATCACCTCACATTTGTGACCAGTTCACTGAGCAACCACATTCAAAATGGAAAGGAGACAGAAAGAGAGGGTGAAGACGGTGCCAGAACACACTCAGCTCCAAATTAAAACCATGAAACCAAAATAGAAAAAGACACATGTTGAAATCAATGAGCTCTAACGTGTTATTAGAAAGCTTCCTCTCCCTCTTTGCCCACGGCTTAATTTAAAGGGAATAACAACAAACACTTCTTTCCAGCTCTCGCCTGCCTACAGGCCTACACAACATGTGCATACTTGGTTTGATTGAGACGGCATAGCCTCTGAGATCCCAGCATTCGGAAAATAGTTTCACAATATGTCTCTTTGCCTTATTCATCCGTTACTTCCTTCATTCCCTCTGCCTCTCTATCGCCTCCTTTCCCCCCTTCTTTCACTGCTTGAAAGCAATCCAGCTTTTTTTGTAGCAATCCAGCTTTCAAGCAGCACACATATTTTGGCAGGCGCTGTGCTTTTTTTCCCCCCCAAGTACTGTATCCACATTCGGCTCTTTTTGCGCTGCTTTTGTTTTTGACACAACCCTTGGCATTATCAGACAGACTGAGGGAGGTGGGGGTGATTGAGGCTTTTGTGAGGTTATTCTGCTTAAATGTAAATCTGTAACTATTCCAGGCAACTCTGCCTCAAAACAGATTGAAGCAGGCAAACAGTGCAGAGCTGGACCGAGACTGAGCAGACACAGCTAACTGAGATTAAGAGGGACAGGTCACACATCTGATTCTTCCTCTCACATGTTACACAGATTTTCAGTTTTCTAACTTGAGACTGCAGCAGGAAAAGCAAAATCCATCTGGTCCACACACTGGAGATATGTGCTACAAAATAAGATACATGCAGACTACAAGTGACTTTTATTTGCTCTAATAGTTCTGTATGAGGATTACCATGGTAATAAATAAATCTTAAATGATTCATCTATAATACTGACACCCAGGGATGGAATGTAACTAAGCACATTTAGTAAGTAAGTAATAACTATACAAATTCAAGGTACTTGTACTTGAGTATTTCCATTTTATGAAACTTTATACTTCTACTCCACTACATCTCAGAGGCAAATATTTTACTTTTTACTCCACTACATTTGTCTGACAGCTTTAGTTACTAGTTACTTGTCAGATTAGAATTTTTCATACCCTTTCTGTCCAACCATGTGAAAACCATGTATCTCCAAATTTGGTGATTTTGAATTTTTCTGATGAACTGAAAGATTAAGAGTTCCTTAATGGGTTGAGAAAACTCTCCTACCTCTCCAGATAAATAAACTATTTAAACCCCCCCCCACCACCACCACCACCACCACAGATCACCTGAAAAATGCATCGCCACAAAGCTGAAAACAGGGCTGTTTTTCTGAAAAGTGGACTTTTTAGAGATACGTGGTTCTCACAAACAAATGATGATGATAATCTTATAGAATATGATGCATTGCTGTAGATTAAACTACCCAACAGTATATAAATTAGTTCAAATTAGCTCAACCATAAACATCTACAGCAGTAAAATGCAACATACACATTAATGCAGCAGTAGTATTAATCCAGAAACATCAGATATAATAGTAAAACACTGACAGGGACCATTTTACTGCAGAATTACTTTTTTAAGTAAATTTAGCTGAGAATACTTACATACTTTTTACTTAAATAAGGTTTAGAATGCAGAACCTTTACTTGTGTAGTGGAGTATTGACACAATGTGGTATTAGTGCTTTTATTTAAGTAAAGGATCTGAATACTTCTTCCACCACTGCTGACACCCGAGCAGTTTGGATGAGCCAGTTTTTACAAAACAATGGCTTGAAAGCCAAACTGAAACTTTGTGGGTGCGCCCAAGCATAGGACACCCTTAATTCAATCAAAACGTGAACACTGGAGTGTAACCACAATTGTTTGAGGAGTCACACTTTTTCACTATTGTTTTCAATGGGTTTTAAGTGTTTTGCGCACTGCTCTGCAACCTTGTATCCATCCTGTGTGTCAAGTGTGTTCAAAGAAACACTCCAGGCACAAAAATGCTCTCCATCATTACATCCTTTTCTCTGCTGTAGAAGGCCTGTGTTTAATTTGTTCTGTTGTAAACAAGGAAAGCGGAGGGAAAGCTGATAGTGCTTGTTCTTGCGCATCCTGTTTCACTGTCAGATTATATCAATAAACAGCATCAGGCATCCACTATGGATGGTGAGCTTTCTCTTCTTTAGTTAGTTGACGACATTAGCTAATGTCATCAGCTAGGCTAGCTAAGTGATTGGCAGCAGCTGACTTTGCAGTTGTCCAAAAAAGCAAAGAAACCCTACCAGCAGTTCTGTCTGTGCAAACTTCTGAGAATAAAACTAAGGGCCTGATCACACCGGACAAAGTGTGTTCAGTGTGATCAGGCCTTCAATAGTTCAGGCTCAGTTTTTAGCTTAAAATATGAATCTGGAATTGGTCGGGAAATAAGCCAGACCACTTAGCAAACTTGGGGAGTAGTTTATTTGATGGCAAACAAGCAGTGCTGAAATTTTTATTTAAACTGGGTGCCATAATTGTTTTTTGTTTCCAAATGGTTAAAAGCTAGTCAAGGTCATTTTGATCTATGCCTGTTGATGAAGACCGGTACCAAAGCAAAATGCCAAGGGAGCCTGGCCAGAACACAATGAGTGAGGTAACATTTGTGGGCTGGCTTTGCATGAGGGGCTGTGGTGAGAAAAGAGCCATACAGTGCTAATTCTAAAACTTTATGCAATACTGCTCCAAGAAAGGTAAGACTCAAGCAAGATGGAAATGCAAATAGATCTTGGTGAAACAGCTGGACAGTAATGGGGCTTCCAGAAAAAGCAGAAGATTGCTGACTTAGGTAGTTCCCCATCTCAAGAAAACCTTCTTCTGCTTTAACAAGAACCATCACTGTACAACTCTGTTCTCACATCTGGGTAATCTTTCACATTTTGAAGATTAAAGCTTCCATCCTACTGTTTAAATGAATAAAAAAAGGTCAGTTCAAAGATAAGTAGTTACTCTTAGTTACCAGTACCCCTTATAAACCAGCCTTCGACAACGCTATCATCAGACAAGAACACAGATATTGGACGATTCTCCGAAGCTGGATATGGTTCAATGTCAACATTTGCAAAATGTACTCTAGTGAAATGTATTACAACATCTATGCATGGCAACTATGGTATGGTTAAGGTTAGGGAAAGATCGTATACCAAGTATACTGTTGGACACTCTACACACCCATCCACCACCCTGACCTACTTAAGCTGGGGGTATACTCCAAGCAAACTAGCTTCTGAAGGTAAAAATGTTTATAGCCATTCCAAACGGCAACACTCAAAAGCAGGAAATAAAGCTTGCAATCATAGTAATACATGCGAATAATGGTGCATATTTCCGGACAGAATGAAGACTGAAAACATAGAGCTTGAGAGAGAAGTTCAAACCTTGCCAACTTTCTGGTCAATGGCCACATGAAGTGGGCATACTTGTTGGATCATTGGTTTTGGAAAGTTAAAAACAAAATTGTCATACGCAGCCCGGACATTGGAAAGGCTGGGGGAGACCATCTGACAAGCACTTCAATTTTAGCATTATGACACCTTTACTTTCCACCTCCCTACATAAAGGAAACACTACTTCCTGCATTGGAATGCTATTGCAATGCAATGCTGACATTGCCCCATGCTCAGATGGCCCACCTTGAAATCAGAGTCAGGACAATGAAGTTTAAACACAGTTAGATCACGGTTTAGCATATCCCATGCCAATAATATTGTGTCACCTTGACATGGGAATACTGCAGGTTTGGTGTCAAACTTATCCCGTTTTTCCAAGCACATACCCATGATAATGAAGCTTTGATGATGAAATTACAGAACAGTGGAAATACTTTCAGGTCAACGCCAACAGCAAGAGTGGCCTTCTAAGAATATTCATTCATGACAGACGGTCTGCATGGATTTCCTTTGGGCTCTGGAACAAGTTAGGACTAGCCAAACAAAAGTGATATTGTACTTTAAGACAATCCTGATTTTTCTCCATACCCACATCCCCCTGGAAGTTACTGCAGATGGCTGAAACAGGCACAATCACTCAGGCAAGACGTAACCGATGCTGCAAATCTTTGAGTGCTGACAGAACCACACATATTTTAACTGAGTAGCCTCTGTGTGCGAAGTGCTACTTTTAGCCACGGCACCCAGTTTGGGGAATCTGGGCCATATCACAACAAGGAACAATACAAAGGGACAAACAGGACAGACAGGGGTCTCTTTCATTTGGTCAGGGTGGACACTCGGCAGTCTAATACCACATACAGTTTTGCCTTCCATGTCCCATGTACTCTGTGCTGTCTAGCTCTTTGAGCTCCTTGTGCTGACTGTATTTGTGTGTGTGTGTGTGTCTGTGTATGTGTGTGTCAATATGCAGTCAAACTAGGGCAGTGAGTCCAGCTGAAGCCTCATGCACAGCTGTGAGTCTAGAAGAGGCCCTTTGTGTTGGGACACATTCATGCGCCCTGAAGGAACATAAAATTGCAAGTCAGTGCATAAGAAAGGCCCTGGTATAGTTAGGAGTAATGGATGCATATAGATGCATTTTGGATGTCTAAAGCAGTACAAAGCTCTTCACTGCTGCTCTGTCTGACAAATATTCCTGTCGTCGTTAGCCTCTTGATTATCTCATTCTCCATCCATTAGCACCGGGTAGCATTTCTGCATCCAGTAATTCACCATTTTCCCCTGACTCCTAGTCTGGGGAATTGCTCAGATAAAGTGCAGCTAGGCGACTGAGGAAAGTCAACCTGATGTGTGGCCGCTAAGTAAGTTTGTTGGTGGGAGAAAGTTGAGCATGACTGATCTTTCGTGTAATTGGCTGTCAACAGCAACTGACATTTTCATTCCTCCTGGCTGACCAATGTGTCCATCTGCTATTATGCAAATTTGAATTTGCATTTAAGAAGACTGTATTAAAACACTAGAAACTCATCTGTTTAAGGCAGGCATATCCAAAGTCCGGCCTGCGGGCCAGTCACGGCCCGCTGTCAGATTTCATACGGCCCGCAGCTTCGGTCTTATAATGTGTTATTTATGGCTCGCTAGCTCTGTCAGAATAAATAAATCATAAAACTTTAAAAATTTAATTCCTCCTTTCACCACACGGTGGCAGCACCATTCTAATGCTATCTGGCTCTGCATCCGTGCCACAAACCCTTCTCCATTCATTTCTGCCATGGCGACTGCAAAGAAAAAGAGAAAAGTTGACAGTGAGGGTCGCTGCTTTCAGGAGCGGTGGGAATTACAATACTTCTTTACTTAAAATCGAGGCAATTGTGTTTGTCTAATTTGTAAAGAGATGGTTGCCTTGTTTAAGGATTTCAACGTAAAGAGAAAATTGTTTTATAACAGTGTGTATTTTCATGTAACTTTTGTGATGAAAAAATGTCAGAAGGAACTATTGGCCCCCGGGCATCTTCACTTTATCAAATTTGACCCTCTTTGCAAAAAGTCTGGACACCCCTGGTTTAAAGGAAGGTTTTGCACTTAAGGTGGAATACTGATAAAATGAAAATACAATAAAAGGTCATGGAAACAGTAGCACTATTTCCACAGCTTTAAACTGCATCTTGCAATCCTTCTTGAATTTCACGAACCTATATGAAAGGTGCTATACAAATAATAAATTTGTTGTGTCCTGTGGAGAATATTCACATAAAACTATTTGAATCGTTAGTTGCACATTTGAATGAAAAAATATCTAATGTGATTTTAATAAGTGGTTCATTACAGTCATTCAGCGCTTCCCAATAACTCATAACGTTTGTGTAAAACACTACAGAAGTAACCATTGTTTCGAGAACGGTTGTTTTTCACAGAAGCCGAGAATGGTCGTGCTTGCAATTATCTCAAGATAACGAGATAATCAACCCATTATCACGAGAAAACAAAAGGTTATTTCCCCTTATTAGCTTACTTATAATGTTTATCAGAGATCAGGAGTGCATTATGTCTTTCTTTTGGAGATAACATTCAGATCAGTCCTTGTCATTTAAGGAGAAGACTACGAGATAAATTAACCCGTCATCACGAAAAAAACTAGCTTTGTTATCTCGAGATAACAAAATAATTAACTCGTTATCTCGAGATAACGGCATTCTCGGCTTCCGTAGTTGTTACTTGTTCTGAAGTAATTTGGAGGTTCTTTTGTTTATTTTCCACTAATGCTAGCAAGAGGTTGACTCATCAGAATGTAACGTTATGCCAAAGCAGCACAAATACTTGACTGGCCACTCATTACTAAGGCTGTCACTTTTTTGAACGAATTTGAAGGGACACGCAATTAATTCGAATGAGTTCGCTCAGGACGGCTTTGCTCACTAGTGTCCTCCATTTTCATTGCAAACAATGTAACATTACTAGCTTAGTTTACTGATAGGTCAATAGGGTATGCAATTGGTAGAGCTGTGAATTTTTAGAGTGCCCTCTGCTGGATCACAGGGCAAACTACTTCAAATGGTCTGTTGCACAGACTGTGAAACTGAATTCGAACAGGTCATTACAACTTTTTCCCCCACGTTCAAACAACGAATTTCAAATAAAAAGTGACAGCGCTACTCATTACTAAGGAGCTGCATGAAACCACAGTATACAGAGGTTGTCAAAGTGGGAGGCGGGCCTCCCCAGGGGTGCTCCAAACAGTTTCAAGGGTGGCTCAGTGAATGGAAGTGAAAAAATATTACATTAGTTAAAAGTCAAAAGGAGATCGCATAGAATAGCCTAAATGTGTTTGATTAAGAGAAAGTTCAGAGATACAGTAGTTTGGGGGAATCTTACTGTTTTTCCCTCTTTCCCAGAGTCAGAAACTAATAAATGCCTTAAGACAGACCTTTTTTATGTATTTGGTGGCGCCTTTTTCCAAGCTTTGTCTGAGGGGATGACTTTGAAAACCCCTGACAGTATAGATGCAATATGAGCCTCTAACACTCTAACGTTTCTGCTCATCCACCTACTTAGTATTACTCAGCAGGTTCTGAAAGACAAAATGACTTAGGGCCAGATCACACAGGATGCACATTGAGCAGTGAGAGCTGCTGTTTTCTAATTATTTTCAGTATGTTTTTAAAGTGGTTTTTGCACCGCCTCTGCTCCCTGCATGCCTCACATTTAATCCACACAGTGTACCTCATATTTTTTTGAGAAACGCTCTGAGCACACAAAAAAATATTCAGTATTCAGTGCTGTGTGGAAAGGCCTTACTTACAGTACATCACTGCAGCCTTTCAACTGCTGTCCAATTAGATGTAAACAGAGTCAGCCTTCTTTCTATTAGTTTATTAAGCTGCTGGTTGTTTCTTAAAACCTTGATTTACTAAGAGTGAAATCATTAAAAGTATTAGGCTTGGATTAATTAACAACATTATCTAATGTCATTAGCTGCACTAGCTAAGTGACTGACAGCTACTTCAACTTTAGGAGTTATAGAGGTAAGGTACATAAAACATGATAAAATCAAGTGACACCAAGAAACCTAGAGTACGTTTAGCAATCACCATTCAATCCATCAAAACAAAACAAAAACAAAACAAATTATCACCAGTCCCCAGTAATTAAATGGGAAACTAATCATTGCCGAGTCATCATGAGTATTTAACAGTTTGGTGGCCTGAGAGATAAAAGAATTATTCGCCCTGTTAGACCCGGCCTTTGGTAGTCTAAATCTCCGGACGGTAGAAGCTCAAACTCTCCATACAGGGGATGAAGAGGTCAAATAGAGACAGAGAGTGTAATCAAGTCCCGCCCACACTGGAGGGGAAAACAATTCCTCGCTCTCCATTGACTTTGTATTACGTGAAGGTTCCTCCTTGTCACTTCGGTCTGCTAGCAAACAGAAACATGCCTAAAAGCTGCTGTGTGGTGGGATGCACTACCAACAGGGTAAAGAACCCAGAACTAATTTTCCCCTTAGGTGGGCGTGGTTATCAGAGTATGAGGCGCTGCACTCTGTCTCTATGCGTATCACTTCCCAGCTCCACCCTCTTGTCCAAATATGGTCACTTCTGGCTCCAAAAATCAAAGATGGCGACGGCCAAAATGCCAAACTCGAGCCTTTAAAACGGTAGTCCACATACCAATGGGTGACGTCATGGTGGCTACGTCCACTTCTTTTATACAGTCTATGGTCAGTACTCTGAAATGGAAGCCTGCATAGCATTTATGCAACATTTGGGCCCCAAATTGTGCACAAAAATTATGCATTTGAGTGTAGAAAATACTCATTTGTAATACAAAATATTAAGAATAATTTGTACAAATTATTTGCCAGGCTTTATGGACAGGATTTTGGAGGAGCTGTAGCAGCAAACGTGTCCTTAAAATTACGTTTATTAGTCCAACTGGAGAATGCGATTCCTGAAATTGACATGATGTTGGAATCATGTTTGTTGGAACTACAAAAACACTCAGTCCACTCGTGGTTGTACAGCTGTGTTACAACGTAGGTTCTTCCCTCACAAATGATGTTTGAGTACAGACAGCGGCTTGCAGAGAGCACAGAAACCAGACAACAGCCAAGTTTTATTTTGGCCTGTTATCAAGTTAGTCCCAGAATTAACGTTACTTAGTGACAGCTTATACGACCTGCTGCTGGTGACGTTTGTTAGGCTATATTACGTGACGGTCAGCACCAGCTAAAATGCGAAGCTGCACAGCTTTTCAGGCATTACACTGCTCTTTGCTAATAAGAAAGACATAGGAGAGATAACAGATTTGTTACTGTTGGACCTCAGCAAATCTGTGTATTTTGCCAACCAGCGAGATGCTGCACTGTAGAGACCAGCTGTGGTAAAGGAGAGCAGCGCTGCAAAACTAGCAGGCTGAGGTGGACAAAACACAGTAGAGTTGAAAGTAGAAATGATCGGATTTTAAAATATGCCCAGATTGACTCTACAATAATGACGAAAACAATGTTACCCAGCAGGAATGAAGTGCAAAAATGACTTAAACGGAGTAAAAACAGTCCTCAAAAATATGCAACTTTTGCCTTATCCAATTGTAATTAAAAAGTTACAATCGAATAACCCATATTTAAAAAACATATGGATGGATGGTTTAAATAGTACTTTTAATCTAATCATTATAAATGTATTCTGACAATCAGTCAAAATACTGTGTGATGCACGTCTCCTAGACTGTTTTACAAAGGTTACAGTTACCTATGATTCCTTTCCAAGCCTTTATTTCTTCCAGTGACCTTGTGGATTCTGCTGTTTGCGTCTTGCGTCCCACCATGTGGTTTAGTTTATGCTACAAAAACACTTACAGGTTAAGGCAAGAAAGAAGAAAAATCATGGCATAGAAAAATTAAACATGTCCTGTATATTTTTTATTTTTAAGTATTGTGTGTGCATACAAAGCCTGATCTTCTTCCTCTGAGCCATAGAGCTCCATTGTTGTCCAAAAACACATCAGTGAGCCACACTGTTGCACTGGGTCACATGTTCATTACCATGAACACACAGACTGTAGTTTTATTTGGACTCAATCTCACACACACCGTCCTGCTGTCTCAAATATTCACTACAGCACCAAATGTGGATTAATCCACCGCTGAAAATAGTCCTTAACAAATGCACCATTTCCTCCTGTTTGAGTAACATTTGATAAAAACTACAGTGCCCAGCTGTTTTAGGAAATTACTGAACCTTATTTCAAAATGAAACTGTATATTTGTGACTCTTTTTTTTTATGTCATATGATTTATGGCTTCAGTAGAAACCAGTGGGTTCGGGGCTGAATGCCACAGACAGGGTAGGGTGGTCGGAAAGTTTAAGACTATTGCATGGTTACAACAAAAATAAAGACCAACCACCTTTATCCTTTAATAATGAACTGGGACCATGATATTTCCTTAACTTCAACCAAGTGCTTTATGTTCCTAAACATTTTTTTTTTTTACTTTTTAGTCAAGAGATCCAAATAGAGGAAAATGTTCCACAGAATCATGGGCCGGGTTCAAAGCCACAAAGTTGCACGTTCTTCTTTCTCCATCATCTTCAACATCCGGACCAGCACAGACACTGTAAAACCACCCACACTCAAACACAACACTGCATCACTGTGCATCTCCATGCCACTTCCCTGCACAGTTTCAAAACCACACAGTTCGTCACAAGGACTTATTGATTCTTGAAGCTATTTAACCTGTGGGAGTAACACAGAGTGATTTTAATCAATTAATCACATGCTGAATTCCCTTAAAAACTGTCCATGAAATGATTATGACACAGTCTGCCGAGCCAACGATAATTCGGTGTAATGGTGATGTTCAGTGTGGAATTGCTGACTCTTTCATGTGCTGCACATCCCACCTTATAATTATTTTAACAGGGAGGAGAACTAGGATTTTTCTGCAGCAGAAGTTATTTGAAGGGCATGTTACTCTGCTTTAAATACAGTTTTTAATTTGCAATGCAAATTACTCTCATTCTCATCTGAATAATCCTCTTGGTTAGCTAATACTCCGGCACATTCATGCGCTGTAATGTCTGTGTCGCACGCTTGCTGCTGTGGTAAACCACTCGTACTCTTTGTCAGTCCCTGCTCGCTCGGTGCAGCCCGAGCTCAGAGGTCAAACAGCATTTACACGTACACGGTGTTTGTTTTACACCTTCTCACAGCTCTGAATCAATGGGGTTTCCCAATTCTGCGCAGGTCACATAATGCTAAACAAGGGAGTTTTTGGAAGTTGATGTACATACTTTTTTGGACTGAAGCCAATAATCAATGTCATATTAAATTCTATGTTAGATATATAATCAAGCAAACTACATCATCTGTATATTATCAGGAGTGCACAGGCACAACAATGTCATGCTGGGCCCAAGTGCCAACTGCAACCTCGGGCCTTTGTCCAAACTAAATGCCTTTTCCATAGAAGGACACTTTGTAAACTAGGCATTAGTTGCACTGCAACAGTATACCACTTATAAATATACAAATACCTTCCACAGTATCAGAAAAAAGCCCAAAAGTCACGCAATTAAACAGCAATTACCAATGATAAACTAAAAAAGGTGCCCAACACTTCTTATACAATCAACCACAGAACAAAGAATCACCAAGGCAGATAACACATAAACTGCTTTTCCACCGAGGCAGTTCGAGGGCCGGTTCAGAGCCGGCGCCTAATCTTGAACCAGTTCTTCGCATTTCAACAGCCAAAGAATGGTCTGGAAAACTGGTTCCAGAGACGCCAACACTTTGCTGGTCTAGAACCAAAAACTGCCTACGTCAGGGGCTAGGGGTGGCTACTAATTTCTCACATCATGTTACATTCGTAACATCAATGCGAGTTATGTTAGCTGACCAACAGCTAGTCAGCTAGCGTAACCTTGGTAACAATAGTTAACCTACCAACGTCACTTAACATTTGTCTTCACAAAAGGCTAATATTGTATGAAGTGTAGTGGACAAGTTTGTTTTATAAAGAACTGTTGTCTGCCTGTAAAAGGGACGATGTAGTCCGCCATTGTTGTTGCTGTTGTGCTTGAAGTTGGCGCTAGTGTTGCTGGGAAAGCGGAGACGTATACAGACGTATACAGTGATGTAATGACGTGGACCTCTAGCCCGTGGAAAAGCAAACCGGTTCTTAGAAGGTTCACAAGTTGAACCAACTACAAACTGGCACTAGCACCAGCCCAGAATTAAAACTAGGTTCGAGTTGGTGGAAGGGGCGTAATAGATGTATAAACAATATAAACATCACCAAATCTTCTATGGAGAGAAGGTTTCAAACCATCAGTGACTGATATTATAACCATGTTGTATTCACTTGTCCCAACAGCATTCTCCATAAAGTCCTCCACAATCTGCCCCAAGTCCACCTTCTTTCCTTATTTATTCAAAGTATAATATGACCAGTCCGCTCAGCCTGCTATTTGTGGAGTCTGTAATTAGCATACAGCCAATGTACAGACTGTTCACACAGTGTGTTAGGTGTAAGCTACCTGTCCAGGATGTACCCCGCCTCTCGCCCAATGTCAGCTGGGATCGGTTCCAGCCCCCTGCGACTCCATAATGGATGGATAGATGGATGGATTTATAAAACCTTGGAATAAGCTCGTGCGAACGCACCTGTAACTCAACTAGAACTAATTTGTGTGTGTTTGTGCTCACTCCCATCTTTTCATTGACTTTGTGTGCAATCGCGCCTAAAGCTGCCAGTATGCTTCTTCACAAGTGCTTGTTGGATAGTCAAATAGCTTCGGAAACCTCCTCCTCCCACATCTTTGCGATGTCAAACTAGGGGGGGGGCTTTGTCCAACCATTTCTGTAACTTTTCAAAACCGACAATCTGACATTCACACGCACTACGTGTTGGGACTGGCCAGCTGTGTGGAGGTCAGAAAGGAGCCAGAGTTTGAACTTCTCTCTCTAGCTTTCACTCTCACTATTCATGTGAGCAACTGAGTGCAACACTGTGAATGTCTTCTAGGAGAGGTTATCTCCATATTAAAACGATATCGCTTATCGCCCCTCTCTATGATGGTCGGCTTTCACTAAGTGCCGACCCTAACCCCCTAAAATTTGCTTTGTGTTCTGTCTGAACACACCTTAAAGATCCCCTCCAGACATGCTTTAACACTACTTTGAATAATAATTTGTATCTGATATGTTTCACAAAAAAAGTTCAATTATCTTGTTAAAATCTTTGAAATGACATCTACTCCTTCTCCTTCATTAAAAACCCAGAATCTATAAATATAAGTTGAACTGCTGGACAACAGCTGTCTCCTGCTTCACTGTAAAGTCCATTCTGAGTGTGTGCTGGAGTTTCCACATCACAGCTTTGCAAGTTGGACCGGGATTGGTTTCCAAACGTTTTGTGATGTCACAAATCATGCTTGTAGGCCCCGCCCCTGAAAATCAGATTTTCAATGAGCACATAGAAACTTTCCACTTTCAGCAGATGAATGTGAAAACATCCTTCTAGTGTCAAACTCTGCACAGACATCATTCTGTACATATTTTTGAGTGGAGGAGAACTTTAAGAACCAGAAAATACAAAACAGAGCGACAGACCCTAATGGAGAGTGTGTGCCTTACACCTTAATATTGTCACCTCATTTGGTACATTAGGCAATGTTCAGTGCTGCAGAGTTAAAGACAATCTCTGGTAAAGTTGATAAACTTCTCTCAGGTGGTTTTAGCTCATTTGTGAACTTTTCCCTGCTGTCGTTGCTGTCTCCACATGGAAGAGTACAGGTGGTGGTTCTCCTTCCACAGCAGCAAAGTTGCTGTCAAACCTTCTTAAATGTGGATTTATATTTGACATAATGGTTGAGAAGTGCATCGCAGTAGTTCTAATGGTGACTGTAACAAGAGCAGAAACAAGCCCCATTTTCTCCCTCAGTTCTTTTTCTCATACTCTCACTTCTTTGCCTCCTTTTTCACCCCGCCTCTCCCTCATCACTCACTCCTTAGATGAGTTTATTTCTTTCGATTCTGGGCTATTCTGGAGGTAATTAAAGCAACCACACTGGAAAATGGTGTTCAAATACACTCCCCACTCAGCAGTGAGACTTTTAATATGCAGAAAGTAGGTGGCCTTAATGAACTACACTTGAGTAAGTCTAGTTAACAACACATGAACATACTCATGCTGCTCACACTCTGTGCTCAAGTTCTTTTCCTGTTGAGAGCTGAGTCAAGTAACTAATTATGGTGAGTCTGAATCATTTCATCGGAATTTAATCCTCTGCTTAACTACAATTTGTATGGCAGTTTCACCTCTGCAGCCCTCTGAGTAACTTATCCTTGGCCTGCCTGTCAGATATTCATATTCACATATGTATAGTCTTTGGTCTTAGTGGGCACTTGCAGAGACCTGAATCTTGCTTTACATGGGTATAATAGGCTACATAATTGAAGTTGTTGTCTGTGTGTTGTACTGGGGTTGCAAGCAGAGATGATTTTTAAAACTCTCCTTAGTCTTGTGTTCAAGGACATTCAAATGTCTGAAGTTGCATAGTTGTCTATAGAAAAACCTGGATAAGCTGCCTTTTTGGAAAATCAAAATCTAGAAGACAAAAAATATGCAAACAAAGATGTTGTGAAAAAGATTATATGAGTCTGGTCAATCTCGGTTTAAACCCACCGGTCGGCTGGGGCCTTTCTGTGTGGAGTTTGCATGTTCTCCCCGAGCCTGTGTGGGTACTCCGGCTTCCTCCCACCATCCAAAGACATGCAGGTTAGGTTAATTAAAAGGTGTGACTGTGAGTGTGAATGTTTGTCTGTCTCTCTGTGTCAGCCCTGTGATTGACTGGCGACCAGTCCAGGGTGTACCCCGCCTCTCGCCCAAAGTCAGCTGGGATAGGCTCCAGCCCCCCCACGACCCTCTGAGGATAAGCGGTATAGATAATGGATGGCTAGATGGAGTTTGAGTGTTTTTCAGTGCACCAATCCCAGCCCTCTGGCAGTGGCTGGTCTTCAAACAATCTTTCCTTCAACAGCCATATTTCCAGTTTTGTTAGAGTTGTCTTGCCTTGATGAAAAGAGTAACGTCTGCACACTGACTCTAAAGCACACATTTATTTAAATAGATAAATCTCGATCCCAGTCAGATCGTCCTCAGGGCAAAAGGGGTACCCATGTGTATACTAATAGGCTGATAGGCTGGATGATGGCAGGTGTGCTTAGCCATCTCAAAATGGTTTAAGTAGTATACAGTTAAAACTCAGTCAGAAGTACATCGATCCCATAAAGTAGGCATACAACATTGTATATATACTGTATATATATGTGATCACGGAAACAGTTAGTAGTTAGTATTTCAGTTATGGCATCAATGTCAGCCAGACAGAATAAAGATTAATGAGTGACTCTTACCAGCAGTTAGTAGCCTATACTGAAGGCCTATACTTTACTCTGGTGACTCTCTTTACAGCCATCTGAAAGCAGCAGGTATTTGTTCCATCTGCAGCCTCTAATTGGAGTGATGTCGCGCACTGTCAAGACACAATTATGATCCAGTGGATACATTTTGCACAACCAGCACAAGACTGTTGTAAAATGCCCACAGAAACCTCCGTGCTTATGTGTACAACAGACTTGTCATTCTGATGAATTATGAAGTTTCTACTGCAAATCAACAGGCGTGTTGAGAACAGTTCACACAGCTGTAGTGTGTTAAAAACTGTAGATGAATTAAAACTTCTCTTTCCGCAAATAACTCCCTCAGAAACTGTCAGAGCATCATGACGGGAAGAGCCCTGAGTTTAAAGGGGGTGAAAGTTTGATTGTCACAGGCCCACCTATAATGCATGATAAAGTATTCTTTTTGATCACCCCGTATCCAAGTGTGCCACAGGTGCACCAGGCGATATATTATACATTGGCGAAATAGAGTCTGTAACGGCCGGGCCACACCGCCGACCTGATCAGCGCTTGTGCGTCGCGGAACCTCTTTCTTTTCATTTCTGCACCCATGTTAACAGGTTAGAGCGGCGTGAGACACGCGTCTGCAGCGCTGCTCATCTAGAGATTCGGTGTCTTGCCTATTTTTTCCGTGTGATGCGCACGGTTCTCAGCAAAAGATGACAGTGAAAATGATCTGTTGATAGTCATATTGACATCAAACCAGCAACATTACACCTTTCCGTTTCAATATCGATATCTGTAGAATATGTCAGACAAAAAAAAAATCCAAAAAACTTTTTTTAACTCCCGTTACAATTGAGTACTTTTAACCTTTTTCTGTCTAAACTAAATTTAAATGAAAAGCATCATGAAATGAAATGAAACATTCTATTATTGATGGCCATTATCAAAGGCAAACTCAGTGTAGAAAGACAGGGCTGGCAGCAGGAACGCTCTCTGTGTGGACTCCACACATGGAGAAAAGAGCCGCAAGAGAAATGCTCCAGTCTTGTGTCCACTGGACACGGGGGATCAAACTTGAGTCAGCAGTAACGTAAATAAGAATACACGCAAAACCATCGCTTTGGTCCCAACAATGATTATAAACTTTATTATAAACTAAATTTGAAAGCAAAATAATACTAATGAATTATATGTTCCATATGTAATAACTGATGACAGAAATTGAAAATGTCTTGCAATAACTTACTTGTACCCACTTGGTTTCAGCAGCTTCACTTCACAGTTACACACACATGTTATCAATAGCGAGTACTTAACATAATTTCCATTATTTTGGTTTGTAATTTCCAGCTGATGATATTTGCAGTTGCAGCTTGCGGCAGTGTTTACTGTACAGCACGCAGTGTGTTTCTGTGTTTACTGTTGGTGAGTGATGATTCACCTCTCACTGAACCTTCAGAGTCCTTGGTTGCCAGAGTGGCTGTTGGCAAATTCGTTGCCTCGCTGTGCCAAGCGTTTGTACCCGTTCGCAGTGTCTGCCGAGGGGGGTGTCCCTGGCACCTCGCCGCCCCCTCCCCCCTGCTCCTCAAAGACGACAATGATAAGAGTGTGTGTGTGTGTGTGTGTGTGTGTGTGTGTGTGTGTTGGGGGGGAGTGTTAAATAGAAAACAGCTTGTGGAGCCAGAGCCATTCAGTATGTTCCTAAAAATCCTCCTCACTGAAGACGAGCAGAGGGAGCATAGCCCTCGTCGTGCGTGCGACGACATTCCAGAGGTTATTTTTGGGAAATTAGCAGAAATGGATATGGGAGGCTAGTTCAAAGCAAGGACACAACTCTGTACTCCACCCTGTCCTCCTCAAGCTTCTCCTTCCTGCTCACCTTCCCTCCCCCTTCCTGTCGGGACACAGCGGGCCGGGCCCTGGCCCTGTCAGTTAGCTAGGCCTGTGTAGCTTCAGCATCCTCTGTGACAGCTGATATAGAGCAGTCTGCATCAGAACTAACTGAATGAATGCTCCTTGTTTCAGTCGCCGTGGTGCTTAAAATGGCAAACAGTTGTTACCAACTCATTACATGACAGTGTGTTGTCGGAACATTCGACTTGAAATTTCAATTCTAACACCGTGTCTACACTGAGCAGCAGCTTCAGTGCTCCGTCTGTGTCTACACAGGATGCTTTCAGGAACAGTATTGAGGCTAGGTCACTCATGTTTTGGCAGCGCTCAGAGCCAAGCATACAGTACAATACACTTGAAGTGTAAAAACATGCTTCTGGTTGTTACGCGACCTGTGTAGACAGCTGGACTGTTTAAAACAGAATATACCTGTTCCGTCAGACATGCTTGACATGGACATCTGAAAAACACGGCTGAAACGCTGTCTGTATAGACACGTAAGACACTTGAAGGCATCATTGATTCTGAGTGACGGCCAGCGTATGATAGAATACATCAAGATATGAATTTGAAAGAATGGTTTAACAGTTTGGAAAATGGACTTACTTATTCAGAGAGCTGAGATGAAAAGATTGGTATGGGGCTAGAGTCAGGACATGGTTAGCCTAGCTTAGCATTAAGGCTGGAGACAGGGGGATGCAGCTAGCCAGCTCTCTCTTAATTAGGAGTTTAAAAGATTGAAAACACAAGTTACAACCCAATTAAAACTAAGCTTAACAGTGCCCTGCGGAGTTCTTGTTAGTTTCTGTGACGTTTTTGTTTACATTCAGTGTTACTTACCAAAACCCATGTGTGTATCCTTGAGGTCTAACAAATGTGTTTAACGTGCATTGTGTACATCTATGTTTATTGCCTTTTTTACTTTGGACAGAGCCAGGCTACTAGCCGTTTCCCCCTGCCATAGTCATTGCCAACTATTTCCAATGGAAAGTAAGCTAGCTGTAGCCTGTTAGAAAAGTCACTATAAGTCTCTATAATGTCTTGTGTTAGTTTGCATATGTATGAAGTTATTATGCAGCATACTCTAACTAGCTTCATCATTATTTAGCTATTATTATTATTATCATTTTTTCAAAATATTAAAAAAAATTATTGAAAAAAACATTACCAAATCTCAGAATCATTTATAAAATATTTTTTCTCTCTTCTTCCATTATTGAAATTCTCTTTCTCTCTTACTCTTTAACAAACGGTCTGTCTCTGTAGGGATCCTTCCCATAATGTTGTCAGACACTCAGAATAACAGTCTGAGCCTGTCAGTGGCAAAAACAAGCACTTTTAGTGGACGCACTTTTCATAGGCGCAGTTTCAAGGATCACGTTGCAGCCATTGCAGCCCTTTCGCAGATGCCGGCAGAGGCGATCTACTGGACCAATTCCAAAGCTTTTTGTACCTATTAGTCATTTAGACCCTAAACTTTGTAAAAATAGAGTCCAGGTTTAATAATACCGGAGTTTCCCTTTAATGTCAAAATTTCTCCTAATTTTACTAGTGTGGTAGACTAGTTTGAGACATTCACACACCCTTTGAACAGGAAGATTACACAGTGTGATCAGTCCAAATATCCAATGCTTTCACAGTCAGTGAAGATGCATTCTGTTCCAATATGCCACCGCAGTAACGGTGGCGTCACTACAGAGCACTACACATAAATCAGTCTATAAGGCTTGTAAGCCAAACCACCTCATGGACAGTCTTTATTCATGTAAAGGTAGCCATCCGGTCGTGTGTGTTCCGCCTGTACTCATTATTCTCTAGTAAAATGCTTCAATACAAACGTTACTGTCCCAACCACATTCAGAGCTCTTTCACCAACACTTAAGCAACACGTTTCCACCTCCTCACGTTTCATCCATCCCGCCTCAGGGCTGGTGGAATCCATCACCTCTTCTGAGGACCCTGACCCGGTCTAGGCAGTCTAGTCACGTCTGCAGGCCCTCAGAGCTGTCTTAAACACTGCACAGATCATCTGGTCTCAGCTGCTTTGATCTCACAGAGATGGCACCGGCTTCTCAGAGGCAAAATCCATACTGAAGCTTTCGGACTTCACAATGCCGAACCAATCTAGCAAATGATGCCGGGATATGAGGAGCCTTTCAAATGGTGGTTTGATTTCCACCTCTTTAGTGAGATGGACTCCGCCGAGGCATCTAAAGAAAGAAAAAAAAGACACAGAGTATCGCTGACTGGGCGGCCAACAGAATACAAATGGCTACTTTCATATTTGGCCCTGGAGAAATGTGTTACTCATGTGCACCAAACACTAGCTTTCTATTTATTTTCCCCAGCAGCTCTTTGTGTCCTGGGGAGGATAAGATATGATATGATTAATGGTTAGGTGAAATGTTATTGATCCCTGTAAGGAACTGATGTTGTTGTAGCAAATTGTGTAGTAATAGGATACAACAAAGGGAAAACAGAAGACAAACCAAAGAACATATATAATCATTTATACCAAAGGAAAATTGAGACAAAGGAATAAAGACAATAAGAATGATATTGATAAATGCAGAAAACAGATACATAAACGCTGCTGTGTTCACATTATGTTAATTCCTGTGTATAGTAGCAGGAATACATCTGACTAAAGCAGATGCCAAACAAGTTGTTTGCTTCTCCAGTACTGGCAAAATGCGAAAAGTAAATGTAAAAAATAAAAAACGATGTGGTCTGGAGTTGAGATTTGGAGTGTAGCAAGCCATTTTCTATCACATTTTAATACGTTCAAAACGTTTAATATGTTCAAAATAGCAGCCTTGTTGTGTACTTGGCCACCATGCATGTCTTCTCAAAAATGCCAGCATGCAGACTAAAATCACTGTTAGTGTTCTGTCCCACAATGCAAATGTAAAACAATTGTGGCTAGTGAGGCGACAGCAAAGGCAATAGCTAGCAAAAAAAATCAAATCAACCAATTAATGAATAAAGAAGTGATAACCATATAGCTAAAATCCTGTCCCTGATTTCTGTCCTTGGTTTTTAGCCAACTAACTAACTAACTAACTAACTAACTAACTAACTAATAAAACTGGCAGTAGGGTCTGTTTGACTGACATCTATTCTTGATCCTGATCTGTTCCTGTATGTCAGTAAAGTATGTATGTTATGCTAATTAGCATTACATTGTGTTTACTTTATAATATGAATATTTAATATGGAATTGGGACATACAGTGTTAATCCAGTGGTGTTATGAAATAACATAATTCCTCACTTTAAGTAACTGTATTAAAAAGGACCTACTCCTGCAAGCTTTCTGCATGACAGCAGTGATACAGTACACTGTCTGATGAATTGTGTTTGTTTTAATGCTACAGTGCAATTGAAAGAGTCCAGGACAACTGTGGTGTTCAGAGTGTACGGTATAAGTTACAGCTAGGATCCTACTGTTTGATTGCAGCTGTGTGTGTGTGTGTGTGTGTTGTACTGTATACAGCAGTGTGTACTGTAGGCGAGTAAGCTCTTTTGACCTTGCTGCTGTTTCTTCGATTTTTACTACTCACACTGAGTCAGACAATTTTATTGTGGTGCATTGATCAAGTCAGGATTGAAATAAACCTCCCTCTCCCACCCCACATCACTCTGTAGCTTTCTCTCATACTAACACACACACACACGCAAAACAGAAATGCTGATTAATCACATGTTGCAGCGGATGATAGATGGTGACCTCTGCTTCGCCTTTGCTGTTGTCATTGTTCCACAGCATGAAGGATGGACACGAGTACACAAACCAATGATCTTTTTCCCATCCAGCTCGATGCCTCTGAGTCTGAATAATTCAATTTGTATCCACCAAAGCTGCATTTGTCATAGCTGGTATGTGCTCTCAGGCTCTTTACCCAGGATGCTTTGCTCTATACACTTTGATTCACCACATTCAGTGCAGGTTTCAAGGGATCAATCCACACACAGGGTAGCCAGGGTGATGGTATTTCACAGTGCTTGCTCAAAAATGGAATGTTACTTCATTTTGCTCAGTTAATGGCACTACATATAATATTGTAACAGTGCATATTGCCAAATTAATCAAAAACGTCAGGTGTGGATCTGTTATGTGCTGTCTTTGACAATGTTGGATGCAGTAAAAAGTTTTGCCATCAAGTTATTATTTTATAATCCTCATAAGTATAGGCGCAACTCATAACCCTCAGCTACAATTGTGTTGATCACAGATAACAGCGCTGGGCTACCCCACAATTGAATTCACCACATAACGTTAGCTGCAGTAGCTGTATGGGTAGTCGACTCATCTAATGGTAAGTTAGCAAGTTAATGTTATGTTAGCTAACGTTAGCGGCTATGTCAATGTGAATAAACGTCATCAAACATCATCAAACTACATCTTTTCCTATTGTTTTAATTGAGAGACCCCTAGCATAAGAAATTACATACGGTGCGTTTAAATGCTGTTGTTTCTCAAAATTAAAGGATAATTCTGATTTATTACAATTTTGCTCTTAAAAGTTCATTATTGGCTTTGGAAACAGCAGGTTGCCAAATTTTTTTAGCACAAGGTCCAATTATAGGACATTTTCTGAACCATCTCCATGACAACTGAGCAAACTCTGTCCACTGATGAAGACCATGTGATGTGACTGAAAGCTCCAGAAAACATTCAGGTGGGTTTTTTTGTCTTATTTTTGTAGTTTTGAGTAAAATAACATTTTACTCATTAAGTTAATTACAGAGGTCTGGGAACACAGTGTCAATGCTACAACAAAGTCCGACGAGGCAAGAATCACGAGCACTCAGGTTGAAAACAAGCTTTAGCAGTTTAGCCAGATAGTCTAAAACTGGAAAGAATAGAAAACACTGGAGAGTTTAGAGTCTGAATCCAGCAGATTCCTACATACATACTGTCAACACCACCGGAGATGACTCCACAAATGACCAGTGACTCTCAAAATGTCAGTAAAAATTCCTCATTGCACAGGAAAACTGTGTGCATGCAAATACAGAGAGGGGGTCAAAGCTGAAGCAGGAAGCTGGTTAACTATGTTAACTATGATGAATCTTTACAATGGACATTGACTGTTTGCCTTCATCTTCTCTTCTAAATAAGTTTGGCTGGAGGTTTGATTATACATTGCTTGATCATCTGACTGCTTGTGTTTCTTTCCCTGTTGTAATTTTATTTTTTAGCAATGTTGCTATGTTTCCAGATCACAGCATTTAACAGCATACATTCGAACTTACTTTTTAAAAGACAGAACTTTAATTTATGTTTTAAAAATAACTGAACTCAAGGTCCACTTAATAGCTTCTCCCCGAACTTCCAACCGATTGGCACTGCAAACTAGTTTAGGCAATAAATGCAGTTGTATGTGGCGCTGGTCCATGCTATGTTCTTAATAAATCTCATGGTCTTTTTCAGTGGATGAATGGAGTTTGCTCAGTTGTCATGGAAGGTTTTTCTCTGCTGCTGTATTATCTCTACTACTGCTACTCTCAGTTGCATGCTCACAATCTTTCATACTCCATACTATCCACACTGCTGACAGTGGACTGCTGTACTTACTGTATATGTCGGGGGGTGGGGTGAGCGTGATGTCACCTCGTACTTTTTGGGATGGATTGTCTCAGGGTACACCATACAAATGGATTTTCTCTGGAAAAAGGAAAATAAGTTATGTTGCAATAAACACTACAAAAAGGGACCCGGATCAATAGATAGTGTAATGAAGTGACTGTACATGTAATTTATACATACATGTCTTATTTCTAGGACATAGCATGAGAATGTAGTTTTTACATCTCCAGCTGCATGCTCAGGGATCATGTGGGCCTAATATTCCATAATGTCATGCCTTACTGAAGAAATGAAAGGGTAGGTTTAAACCCTAAACATCAAACTGCTGCTGCTGTCGAATAAACAGGAGATTGATGGATGCAACCTGTGCGTGATCCCTGTAAGAAGGTCATGATGGAGACCAGCGACAGTTGGCGTCCATTCACCAGATAAATTTAATAAGCACCAGCATGGTTGTGTCTGTGAAAAGGATGTTAATGGTGAGTGAGGGAGAAAAAACTTGGAAACATACAGCTGGAGAGTCTAGAGTTTGAACCTAGCAGACCGCTACAGACTGGACTCTAGTGCCCACTTTGTTGCCCACCCAAGTTGAGTCCAAAACTGAGCAGTATGAAGTCCAACCTGGGTCTGACTCGAGACTGACAAAATTGAGTCCTCTCTTAAGACCAAAGCCAGGAAATCACCTGTAGTGTGTTATATTCTGATGTAGGTGCTAGACTATAAATTTAAAGTTGGCAATGTACATGTACATGCAAACATTCAACATAAACCATTGAGTCTAGGCTCAAATTTGAGACCCTTTTAAAAGCATAACTAGTCAGTCTAGTATCAAATCAGACTGCATCAAACACATGAGGAGAAATTGTACAGATTATCTTCTCTCAAATTCAAATCCTACGGGATCAGAAAATAATGGTGCATTAGACACAGCACAGTGTTGAGATTATCTCACCAGAGTCAACACCACCTAACGTTCTACCCCATTACACTCTCCCTCTAACCTCCTACAGGTCTCCCCAACTCTTTGTTTGTGCAGCAATAATTTGTCACATTAGCCTTAGTAGTTATGCAGCATTTCCTCTTTACTTTCTAGTTTACAGTCTGCAATTTCCTCTTCTGAGTTGATATGACTCATGTTGAATTCTGAGGCTGTTCACTGTAAGGATTGATGTTACTGTCCAGACTTTTGTCCCACATGGGCAACCGTCTTTAGTTTAGCATCCTTACTGTTTTGTTTATTTCCTGAATTCTTGTTCCCTGCAGAGCATTATTTTGAGAGAAGGGGATGGGCTGGGGAGAACTGGGGCAAAAAAGTGGAAAGAAGCTGTAAACACCACATTGATATACCTTAGGAAGTTGCCGAATGTGTTAAGAGTGCCTATTTAGTTCTGTTTTAATCTCCACCAACTCTTGAGAAAAATATTTGGTTCTTTAGCAGCAGAATGCTCCACTGTGTTCACTAGCTAACTTTGGCTGTTCGCTGGGCAGGTAGCATACTGTATAAGGGGTGTATGTGAGCTTGATTGCTGGAAATGAGGTTGAACAAGCAATGAGACTGAACCAAAACACTAGAGTTGTGGGTTGTAAAACCAAAACAATCAGCTGAAAGACGCTACAACGCTGCACAGAGCTGAGGGGAACTGCAAAGTCCGGTGATAATTCTCTGTGGGTTTGCCACTATAAGGCTACGTTCACACTGCAAGCCTTAGTGCTCAATTCGAGTTTATTGCTCAGATTTGATTTTTTTTTATGCCTGTTCACATTATTTTTTAAATGTGACCAGTATCAGATTCCAGTGTGAACTGGTCACGGTCGTGAACTGACCTGCATGTGCAAAAGATCAGTAACAAAGACGTCACACGCCGCACGCTGTTGCATGGAAGTAAACATGGAGGCCACTGAAGTCAGCGTTTACGGTTTCATTTATAAGTTGATGTGCAGTGGAAGCCAGCGGATTCGTGAGCAGAAGATAACGAGGACGAGGAGGAGAAGAAAGAGAGCCAAAGTTTTTATTTTAATTAATGTTTGTATTCACCGAGTGAATTCCGACATGACTGTTCAGACTGAGGTCACATTGCAATAAGTCTGACCTGTATTTGATTTAGGACCACATATGAAGGTGGCCCAAATTAGAATTTAAAATCTCAAATTCCATATGATTCGTACACACTGTTATAAAGTCACATTAAAAAAATCTGATTTGGGCCACTTTTGCTTGCAGTATAAACGTAGCCCAAGTGACCACTTTAACATTACAAGTAGATATTTGACCCATTGTTAATATAAAAAGTGAGAGAACAAGAGAAGTGCAGCTTCAAAGCCTTGATCATGATCTATTACAAGCACACTGTTTCCTCAGTTTTTGCCGGCAGGAAGTTAAAGCGATACTCCCAACACACCAAACCATGTAAATATTTTGTGGTTTTACAATCGTCCAACTTTTCTTTATATGTTCCCCTCTGCACTTAGATCCAGGCTCTTCCTCTGGTCCAAGCCGTCTGTGGTTTTAAAATGAGATATTCATCCCTGTGTGTTTACACAGCTGCTTTTTTACGACGAGAGCATGCCTAGGAAAATGGACAGGAGGTTGCTGTGCCGAGGTCCCACCTGGCGGTCAAGCCAATGAACCTGTCACTTGAAGATTTCAAGGGCTCGCCTCAGGACAGAGCCCACATCTGCTAACATACCTTTAGTACCCCCCCTCCACACACAGATCATCAAAACTGTGAGTAACGAGTGGAATGATTACTCCTCCATGCTTTCATAATGTCTGATGAAAGAGCAATGCAATATCCAAATCATCCGAAGTGCGCCGCATCAGATGTAGCAAGCTCTATTTACTGTTTAAAGCAATGGCAGCGGTTGTGGTGATGTGTCCTCGGGGTAAGACTTTTTCATGTCATTTGGTGCCTTAACACCAATTGTATGTCTTATCTAGTCTGAATTATTGACCCTTACAACAACTGCTGCAGCTGTCTTTAGAACCTTAACTATGGATTATTTCTGTCACTCATTCATTTTTATAGCACTGGCAATCAAAATGAAGCAATAGCAAAGTGTGTTTAGAAGAACAGATAGCTCTGATCTGACTGGGGTAGTACATTCTACAACTCTACAAGGGGTAGTTGTCTTTTATGGCCTCTAGAGTCGCTGTGTATACAGCTTGGTTAATTGAGAACAAAGCTCAGTTGTGTAGTGTGGTGTGATTTAGCACCTTAGTTAGTTAGTCGAGCCAGAGCCTCAGCATTGATTTGGTGTTAGTTTGAGATAGGGATGAATGATATGAGAAAAATATCGAATTGAAATTTTTCTGACCAATATTCTGATTGCATTATAAAGTTCATTCATTCTATATACTAAACTCAAAGTTTGTATTTGTGGCCTGCAATTTTAAGCAAGCATGATCACCATATTTTTTCTTTTCAGATAGAATAATAAAGAATAAAAACCAGTCAGTCAGAGAAATGTTCACTTCCAATTTAGCTCATGATTTTTAGATATACATAATATATATTAGATATTACATTAGTGGTATAATTAACATTAATCAATATTTAGATACAATCATGTAAAAGTGGCGTTGTCTTTGTTGTTAAGAGCTAGTAGGTAATAATGACAGATTGTGATAAATGTATGTAGTTTTATAACTAAACCAAGTCATATCTGAAAATATTTGATATCAGACTGACAACCCCTATAAATACTGTTTACATCTCTACACTTTAGCTCTAGCTGCTTAAGCTAATGGTAACATTAACTTTACAGACTGACAGGACATTCTGCTTTATCATGGTCAATCTTTCATTTGGTATATACTGTTTAAGAAATTATACCATCAAAAAAATCCATATTTTAAGGTGCCAAAGTTTGCTTTTCTAAGATATTAACACTTGATAATGATAATGTTGAGAGCTATGCTGTTAAGCTGCTGAAGCTAACGTTAACATTAGCTTCAGTCACTGACTGACAGGACAAACTGCTTAACAGCTCTGAATTCCAGAGGTCACAACTTTTAAGGTGATAAGCTTCAAATGATGATACAATGTGCTTAAAAGTTGAACAGTCCGCCAGCTGTCGGTCATTTACACCTGACATCTACTGTACCTTCTAGCCTGGCTTACCTGTCAGAAAATAAGCTACACCTAAGTAAATTTACCAGTGAAATGAACAGTTGATGACATTTCCCCTCCTACAGATTAAGAGATTTAAGTATGTAAGTTCTAATTAAAATCACGGCTCTTGAGATTAGAAAATTGTAGCTGTCAAATCACAAGTTCCATATAAAATCATGACTTGTTCAGCCCTAGTTTGAGATACACTGCACTTGAAGTCAATAAAATCCAGTGGTGTTGTAGATAATATTATGATTTTTCTTAAAGGTTTAATATGTCTTCACACTATTTAAATCTGTCTTATGACACAGATCAGTTTAGAAGGTGTGTATATACAGTATATGTAGTGGAAATGTATGTCACTGAGATTTAGTTTTACATTAACAGATAAGTCACCTGATCAAGCAAATCTGTTTCCACACAGCTGCATGATTGAGAGTTTTTCTGTGAGTTTCTTTTCTCCCTCCGGTTTCATACTGTTGCAGAGAGCCTGGTGCTGCTGATGCTACACTACGTCTGAATAGGCAATTTGTCTTGGATGATGATTGGTGTCCCATTTAAATGAGCATTAAGGTGTGAGGTTTGCTCAGAGACGCGGGGTGGGAGATGGATGACACCCTGGAGGTGGCTGGAACACTGCTCTGCCTGCCTGGATTTGTCAATATGAAGGAACTGGTCAAACTCAATCAATAGGGGGAGGAGAGATTGCTCTTGCCAAGCAATTATAGCTCCGTAATTGATAAATTTCTTATTTTTTATTCCAAATGTCAGCCATAGATTTATTCTCCCATCGTGGTCAATCTTTCGTTTGGCATGTAAATGATTAACAAATTACAGCATCTCATTATTATACAGAAAAATGGCCTCATTTTATTGTGCAAAAGGTTTGGTTTTCCAGTAACTGAGACTTAAGTTCTCTCAGCGTGTCTTTTGGTATACACTACAGAATAAGGCAAACAGTAGACAGACAACAAGGACAGTTTAAGTAGGCATACTGATTTTTTTTATATATGCTTATGTAAAAGTTTAAAGCACATCTGACATTTTAATTTCAAAAGCCACTGACTTTATTTCTGATCTCAGCACTGCAAGAAAGAAAGAATAGAAAGTTACCAAAACGCACTTCCAGTATAGAGCCAGCAGCTGTGCTAGAGTACCTATGCATGGTGCCAAAAATACATCTTGGTGTAAGCATAATGTCCCAATTTTGTGTACTCCATGTAATAAACTATTTTAAATCTTATTGTGAAAATTGTATAAAAATGTGTATTAGAGGTGTTCAGTACCTGTATGAGTCTGAGTCACAGAATCCTTAGACTGAACTGAGTATACCAAATCGTCATTGGTTGAATCAGATTTTCGCATTGGAACTTCTCTGGCTGGAGAACGAAGAGTACTATTGGTACGTTGTCAAAAGCTTATTGAAAGACTGCCAAAGCCACAGAAACAATGATGATGGCATAACCTTGTTGCAGATATGTGGCCACTCAGCTACTTCCCTTATTAACAGTTGAACACCGAACCTACCACTGAACTGAAGACAGAAGCAGCGCCATAATGTGGACAGCACTATGGACGGTGAGCGATTGCTTAGCTTAGAAAAAAAAACCCGAACAAACTATACATTGTCACCAAAGTAATTTGGTATTTCCACCTCTATGTTTCTATAAAATGTCATTGACCAATGGCAGTATAAAAGAGGACATTGGGCCACTTTGACAACTGACTCTTTGTTCCCTTACAAAAAGAAGTCCCTCAAGAATATGTTTTAGTTGGAGTAGAATTACACAGGTACAATATTGCGCAGGATAATGAACAGTCCTAAAGGACTTACCCCTCCCTCAAACCCTAATTGTCCAATCATATCCTAGAAACCGTAATGAGTCACGGCAGGACGACCAAAAATACATGAGCAAAAGTTTAAGTAAAGGTTCAAGTCTGCTCTAATGGAAGACGCCAACATAAGCCTCCCTGGTTAATGACAGTAGTAACCTACCCTAGCATTATTTCCAAAGCTAAGAGTTAGCATATCATTAGCTAACTACAATAATTTGTGGGGTAGTTTAAAAGCCCTTGCTTGAAAGTGATTGTTCAACCTTGGTGCCCCAACAGAGTCTGACTATAAAGGTAATTGTTTTGTCTTTTGTTATGCCCACCCTTAGGCGACCCTATGGGGCCAACAACCACTCCACTGCTGACCCAAATCAACCACAGAGAAACGCCTCTAAAACAACCAAAGCCATGGGATAAAGACATTCTAACAACCAAGACAGTAAATCAAGGTTACCAAAAAGCAAAGTCAAACAGCCACGCACGATCCCAGAATGAGGGTCAGCAAGACCAGCAGTCCCCACATCAGAAGCCTCTCTCCTCTGATGCTGGCACAGGAGCTTTTAAACACTTCCTTCCCCGGCCAGGTGCACCTCATGGAGCAATCAGGATGTAGCACACCTGGGCAGAGCTAGAGAGGACGGAAGAGGAAAAGGGACAAACAGTACAGGGAAACCCATACAGCTGTAACACTTTGAAGAAAGAGCATGTAGCCCAGTGAGGAAAGACATGCAAGTGGCGTAATAGTTCATCTTCTTCCAAACTAGAAAGTAGCATAACTGAGCTGAGACCAACAAAGACATGCCATGCTAGAGACAATGTTTGTGTGCTTTGAGTATGCTTCATGTTAGTTTGCCATGGCTGACAGATGTCTTTTTAAGGGTGCAAGGGTGGGTTTCGCGTACAAATTCACCTCTAAACAATAATTTTACTGGTTTACAGCAGGTTGCTTTATTTCTAAATATTGAAAAAGTCCATATATAAGCATAATTTAATCATAATAATAATCACAACATTGTACAACCCTGCTGTGAGCGCTTCCTTGATTGTTTGTAAATGGGAAACCCATCTATAGACTCTTAGGGCCTGTGTCCACATAACGTTTTTTGGATTGGCAGGGTGCTGGGATTAAGCACTTGTGCGGTGAGAGAAAAAAATGCTGAACGTGAGTTTTGTTTCTATGACAACAATACGTTAACGCTACGTTAAGAGGGTGACTACACAGCTAACCACAAGCTTACAACGCGTAGTGTGATAAAAGCACCACCAGCAACAATCGGTGACCGGCCAATCTGCTCCCACAAATGGGCTTTTCTGCCTCTGCCTGACATATCATGAAGCTCAGGAAGTTTCCCCTCCATTTTCTTGGTTACCAGGGTGACGGGCCCCAGCTAATATATGACTGCTTGCCTGAAAAAAAGCACCAGTGACGACACCTGCGCCTTTCTGAAAAGTTCAGAGAACTAGAAGTGCTCGGAGTGGACGCACAAAAAGGCGGAGCGCTCTGAAAAAGCACGCTGGGTGCAGAGCTTTTTCTCTACAGCTGCTGTTGATTCTATAGTTTAAATCTGAAGACACACTCCACTATAGGGACTGTTATAGTTGCAGCATTTGTAATAAAGAGATACAACACTAAGGGCTAGGGCTGGCTCCCACCAGACCTAACTAATTTCTGTGATGACAATATCTTGCATCAGTTTAGTTCCATACATAGATCAAGAAGAAGAGTCACCTGTTGCTGTTGTGTTTCATGTACTGGATGCACTATGCTAGCCCTTGTTCTACAGGATGAGTGTGATTGCAACCAAGGGAACACCGACTTCAGTCTCTCAATTCATTTGGTCCAGAAAGAACAAGGAAAACTGCGTTCGGCACATATGGAAGCCATCTCCGACATTCCAGCTAGACTAAAGCATGTTTTTAGAGGCCGTTTAAATAGCCTTATTTCTGGCCATGGTGAATAGAATTTCAAAGACTGTATAGATTCAGTTACAGTTAATACGGGTCTTCCACAGGAGTGAAACACAGGTCAGTGGAGGAAGAGAGCGAGCAAGAGATATACAGAGAGAGAAACAGAGAAAGAGAGGGGAAGAGAGATAAATGGAAGCTGGGAAAAAAAATTGAGAGGATATTGTGTGTTTGTGCATGAATGTGTGTGAAAGAGATAAAGTGATTTGTAAACTTTTTATGGGTACATTAATATCACCGTGCCAAAATGAGAAATACTGTAAATGCCGTACTTAACTGGAAAAACTGTAATTCCAGCCTTCCACATAGATGAATGGGCACTTGTATTAGATATATGATGCAGAATAAAAAAGTAAATAAGTGAGATGAAGTTCAATGTGAGGTAAATAGAAGTTCACAGAAACATCCCGCTGTTCCACAACTGGGATTTCTTTTCTCCAATCCCTCTGAGGAGTTCTTAGAAATGTATTCACCGTATTTATGAGCATCCTCACCCGGGCACATTTTCTCACTTGACACATCGAGGACACAGTGGTTTAAAGAAGAAAAAACAGCTGAAAAAAATTACAAAAAACAACAACACTAGAAACAAAGGGATTTATGAAGCAGTTTGGAATTTAGAAGTCTCACAAAGCTCTGTGCAAATATTCACTCTAGACTTGCTATTGAATTATCTTAGAAATGTCTTGCTTGAGATGGGAGTGACAGAATGCTAAAAAGGCAAAAACATCAGGATACACCCTGAAGCAGCAGGACTGTTATGTTTAGATATGTTAAGTAAGTCTCAGAAATTCTTTTTACTAGGCTTAGAACAATATATTTGATGCAGCTGGAAAAAACACATTTCCAATTTTTCCCTAGCCTGGAGATCAATTAAGAAAACTCACAAAACTGAGTCTATTTATCTCGTTTTTATGCTGAATCCCAAAAAGGCTTGAGCCAATAGTGGCCTAAATATGGCACGCCTGGTTGCCAGACTGGTCATGATTGAATGGCCAGAGTACTTGGGCCAACGCCTTGGGCCGAAGTACTCCCAGCTGGAACTGATGTTCAGCCCAAGTCTGTGCCCACAAAACATACCCAAATCTGCCAGCCCCACGTGGGCAATAGCTGACCTCAGGTGCCAGAACACAGCCAAGTGTGCTACCTGAATATCCAGAACATCTTCTTCTTAGGTCACCAGAGTCCTTTTGCTCCAAGCTCAGTGTTGCTCTCATGTTGCTTGTGTTTTTTTGTGGTAATGTTCTTTTGTCATTTTGGCCTAGACATACAGCAATCATGGGGAGAGATAGCAACAAAGGACCCCTGCTAGCATAGGTGTCATTTACACTGGTGACATGTCCCCACCTCTTTTTGAAATGGCCAATTTGGTCCCTTTTGATCACTTTTTAAAAGCATAATTTGTTAAAAATGTTCTGAAAAATAGCTTGCACCAGGAAAGGTTAACTAACAAATGAGAATGCTTTGAGAAAGGTTTATTTGCACAATAAGAAAAGATACAATGACGTTGTTGTGCGTGTTATGCTGAGTATTTTCGTATTGTATTCGTAACTCTATAGTAGCCTAGGCTATGTCCTTTTGATGCGCTGTTATGCCATTTTTTTCCAGACCCACCATAATGATCTACTCTGACCTCATACCAACCCCCCATTACATTGCCTATAATCATATATGTTGATGGCTATTTAAAAAATATATATTTTTTAATGTCCCCATCACTTTTCAACACAAAGTGATGCCCTTGCCTGCTAGTATCGAAATGGTTACGTTATGATTACATCCATTTTTGACCTCTAGGCTACCAGGATACCTATGGCTCCTTACTTTTAACAATCAGTCTTTGGCTTGAGGGTAAAAGGTCATTCTTGATGTTGGAAATAACAAAATAATCTTAACTCAAGTTCCACTTACTAGCTTCTTCTAGATGTTCATCAACATCTAATGGTTTATATCAACGGATAGAGTTTGCTCATGTCGACCATGGGATGAGGTTGAAAGCTAGTGGAATGGAAAACGCTAGTACATGTTAATGTGTAAATAACAATGGGGCAATGCCTTGATGCCAGAGGAGACTTTACATCATACAAGACCAGGTTCATCCATTCAGGGAGAGTGGGTACCTTCAACAAGGTAAAGCTTCCTGCCATAGTGCAAGAGTGGTCCAGGAATGGTTCAAGGAACATTACGGCAGTTTTAAGCCGAGCTAGCAACATAGCTCTAGGAATGCCATTGTCAGTAATTGCAAGTATGTTAGCATTTAGCTGGATGCACCACTGAGCACTGATAGCATGGCTGTACAGTTGCATTCTCTCTAGTTTTATGAATGTGTTTGATTTTGGTTTTGCAAATAATTATTGGTTTTTCTTTGCCTAATTGTCCCCTTGAATGCGCACTATGATTTTTTTAGGACACAATTAAAAAAGAAATGAATGCTTTGTTATTTAGGTAATATTTTTACAGGTCCTTTATGGGGGCATGTGACGTACCGTTGCCTGTCTTCAAGGGATGGGAGATCACAGAAGCAGATTTAAAGGATAAATTTACCCAGTTTACAAAAAGTAATTTGACACTTACCTCTAGCCATGCAGAAAGTTTTGATTGTACTTGCGCAGGTTTTGTAATATCCTGGTAGATTTCTACGTCCATCTCAATACAATAGAGATGAATGGCATTTTGTTTTTGATAATTAAAACACGTGTTACATTTGTGGTCGCCCTGGTGGCTTAGGGGTTAAGGTGCTGACCATTCCCCGTCTCTCTTCCCCCAATTTTCTGTAATTTCTCAACTATCTATAAAAGGCTTAAAAAGGTATATTCATTCTAACCCACTGTTAGCAGTTTTTAGTGGGACTATTTCTTTGGTAGAAAGCAGTACTGACGAAAACTGTTACAACTCGGGTCACTCCACAGGAACCTGAGTTGCTTTTAAGTTTTTACATTGAATTTAAATGCAATTGTTCAGTGCTCTGAGCACCATGAAATCCCACTCACTTCCATTTGACTGAGGTGGAGGCAGCGATCTCAGAAACAGATATCTAAAAACCTGCACAAAAAAAATAAAACTATAGACATAATATACCACCAGAGGTAAGTGAGAAAATGTGAACTGAGCCTTTAACCTAGCTACAGTTACAATATAAAGCAGATATCCCTGTGAGCACTTTCTGTCTTGAATTGGCTGAAGTGGTGGCTAAGTCTAAGGAAAAATAAAAGAACTGGACCCATTTCATGTTGATTATTAACAGTAACTGAGGTGCACAACATGCAGTATTTAATGAGCTATTTCCGGTTGTTTTTGTAATTTGCACCCACAGACTTGCAGATTTTCCTTTCATATTGTCAGATGTCAACGCATATTAGAACCCCCTTACCCCCCCTTGTCATCTCTCACATGTTGCCACGCCCACTCACAGCCCATCACGCCTGTTGAATGATCCCATCCTTCCGTCCATGCTCGCCTACATCACTCTGCTAATGTGTTGACTCCATGACACCTTAAATCTAACACTAATGACTAACGCCGTCATCAGCAGCCCAGTTAATGACTTCAGTCATCAGAGCCATGGATTAGGCCATGCAGTCATACCCCGAATGAGTTGTACATTTTGTGTATAAATATGAGCTGTGAGGAATATTAGCTGCTCTCAGCCCTGTCGTTCTGATTTCATAAAAAGGTAATGAATTGTTAATGGCATGATTACTCTGAAAATAGAATAACTGTGGAAAATGGTCCTGGCATTATGGCTCCCACTGCTTTCCCTCCCCTCGTGAAATGAAAGGTTATTCATTATGTGTCAATACTTCCACAGTCCATTTGTCTAGCTGTGATCGAATGAGGAATCTCATTACAGATCATGAGACCCAATTATTCTGTCTTTGTTTGCCAACTCAGGTCAGTTATCATTGTTAACAAGTGTTTTTTCTCCCCTTTTGTCGCAGATGGGTTTTACTTTGAATGTCTCAGCGTAATGTTTTGCCCACAGGGTGAAATAGAATATTGACTTTTATTCACCGCTGTTTTAATCAAGGCCTTACAGTTGAAGGGTTGCTTGTTTGATGCTGTGTATAAAGCTGTGCTTTGCCTCTAAGAAGGCTCTCTAGCTACAAGGCATATGTGTGCATAAATGCTTTACTAGAGGTTGAGCATTCCATGGTGTAGATTTTCTTTTACAGCAATAAAAATCTGTTGAGAAACACTTAGAGGATAATGCCAGTATTTTTCTAATTGTCAACAAATCCCATAAAAAGACCAAAACCAACAATGTGTTAGTCCAGCTCTCAATACTTTCGTCTTTCCTACCCTGTCTGTGGCTCTCAGCCTAAAGCCCATTGGTTTCTACTGAAGACATAAATCTTTAAAAATGGCTGACAAATATGTAGCTTCATTTTTAAAAAAAAAAAGTGCTCAGTAATTACTGGAACAGCTGGGCATTGTAGTTTTTAGCAGACTTTTCTCAAAAAGGAGTAAATGGTGCATTTATAGGGTACTATTTCTAGCTGCGGATTAATACACATTTGGTGCACTAGGGAGCACCAGGAATATGTATGTTGGAATCACTTGAAATATACTACACTGCCAGTGTTCATTGTAATGAAGGAACAGAGAGCTGGAGTCTTAACGTCACTGCCTGGCTAACCTCTGTTCTACTCGCTTTTGTAACTAAATGCAATCAGGCAAGAGTTTCATTTATCTGTCTTTCTGAACATGGTCCTGTGTTTACTATCTACAGTACAGTATACTCTATATTCTATCTACTACAGATATTAGAACATTTGAACAACGATCAATAGGTGAGCATACAGAAAACTGAATTTCATGTTTCTTTTAGCTGTGTTCTCTGCTGTCCAAAACACGTCTACAAAATTTGGCTCTCCCTGTCCCACTGGGGTTACAACCATGTCTGGACCAGCCACCGCCACCGCGGTTAACTTGTGAATGTCTTGGGCTTGTAGGAAATGGTCATTGTTAGTAGTATTAGTAGTGTAGTATTAATTAATTATTTTTTTTGTCCACTTGGAGGCAAAAGCAAGCTGTAAATGCATAAAATTGTAATAGCAAATGTGTAAGCAAACAGTTGCCTAATCACACATCCAGCAGACACAGAGGAACATTAGCATTTGGAGCCATGTCTCTAGCTACCTGATGAGTGTAAGTCCAATATTCACTCTCTTGTAGCTCTGTTTAGGTCTCCACCAACTCCTGAGAAAAATATCTGGCTCTTTAGCTGCTAAATGCTCCACTGTATACCAGCTAATCTCTAACTGCGTCTGTCTGCTGTTTGATGCTGATCAGGTAGCGTACAGTGGGATTATCAGAGATTTTTTCACTGAAAACAGCTGCCTGCAGCTGGAAACAATGTTGAGAGACTGAGCCAAAACAGTAAAGTTGTGTGCTGTAAAACCAAAACCATGAGCTGAAAGACACTAAAATGCTCTGAAGAGCTGAGACGAACTGCAGAGTCTGGTGATACTTAACTTTCACATTACACATGGTAATTTTCTTCATTGTTAATATAACAATGTTGTTCAGTGCAGCTTTAATAGACGCTAGCATGTGGAGTGAGCGGCACGGCATGCTGAATTCTAATAACATACCTGATTACAATACTACTTTTAGAACAGAAGTTTGTAGACAGCAATGGAGGTCTATGGTACAGAGGATTAAACTATATCATGCTTTGGATAGACAAACAATACTTGTTAGTTCAGTGCTGGATTTGGTCTTTTCATGGAATTTGTGACAGAAAAATATCAAATACTGCCAGCCCTATCCTTTGATACTTGTCAATTTTGTAATATTTTGGGCATGAAAATTGTCACGTTTTAAAGATATCTAGGTGACTACTCAAGCCAAAAAATATCAGTATGGCTCTTTAAAGCCTTCACTGGTCAAACCCAGTTGAGTACCCTCCAGCCTCTCACCACTGGTAAGCCGCCTCAGTGTGAGCCGTGATGGAAGTGAAGCTGAGAGGCTGACAGCAGAATGCTCACCTGAGCCTCCATTTGTCAGCAGCGTCTTAATATTTCAGAGGCTTCCTCAAACAGCCATCCCCAGCAGTTTCTGTGGGTTTCTCACTGCAGGCAGCTCCAGCAGGGGCTTACTTGGCTTTAATTAGAGAAGGAGGGCCCTTATCACAGGAGCAGCCACAGCAGCAGCAGCACTGGGTGCCAGGATCCTGCTCTGAATGTTTTATCAGACTCTGGGCTGCCGGGGAGCACTTGACTAGAGGTGTCAAACAGAATGTGGAAAAGTCCCAAGGCGCTGTGTATATCAGCACTGGAAGATGTTTGTGTTGGGGACTTTATTTCGGGGTGGGGGGGTGGGGGGTTGGCTAGGAATCCTGTTTCTGGCTGGCATGCTTCCAATTGCACAGTTGCATTATGTTCACGTTAGCACATGTTCGAGTGTGGGTGCCTGTATCAGTAAAGTAGTCTTTAGGAACCACGCTGCAATTTCAATTTGGAGCCACACACATCTGAAAAAAAATGTAATCTTTCAAAATAGAAATGGAAACTTATTTGGCTGTGTGCTTTATCCATTTCTAGACAGGAGGAGTGCCGCTGCTTAAATATGATCAAAAAATGTCTTATGAAAAATAATGTTTTTTGCATGTCTCATGAGTTTGCGATTGGATTGAGACAACAGCTATTACATATGTATCCATTTTAAGATATGAGTCTATCACTGGCTGGTATTTTATGGGAAAGATTACAGACAAAGGAGGGTTGAATCAATTATTTAGGCTAAAATGAAAAGTACAAAGGAGCCATATCGCTGCCTGCAGCAAGCTTGGGAAATTAGGTCAGTTTCACAATATTCTAGTGGGATGTAAGCTCTGCAGCTGCACTGAAGGAGAGCTTGGAAACAGAGATGCTTTCCATTCTTGGGCTGATAAAAATCCACTGCTCAGCTAAAAAAACCTCATTCAGATTCAAAAGATATGGGCCCAGTCACAGACATTCTATGTGGCTCGTTTGGTTCATTATTCGTTTTCTGCAGGCACGAACGGTAATAACTGAAACATTCTGTACAGCGGGTCATCCTAGCTATATTTTTATTTGACTTATTGTGATACGACTACTTTCAAATGATGATTCTGCTGTGTTATAGTGAATCATGTGAGCAGACAGGAATTAAAGGAAAAATCTGATTTGTAATTGGGCCGTGACTTTTCATTCAAATTTCGAACTACAGTTTTAATGTGGGATTCAAATTTCACCAGCAGGGGTTTAATGTAACTAAGTACTTTTTCCTCCTCTACATTTAACAGTAATTATCAGCTGTAATTACTGGTTACTTTGTATGTGACAATTAAGATTTTACACACAAAGATCACACTAGATTAAACTATTAATAAATACATAAAGCAGCTGAAATTAGCTTCAGCCAACTACAACAGTAACATATAATGATGAATGAATGAATAAAAATAATAATATAAAATAATAAAATAATGAAAAAACAGACTGAAAAGACTCACTCTGACAATTTTTCGGCATAATGAGTTTTTACTTTCTCTTAGCATATTTTGCTAACAATAATAATGCTTCTGTACTTTTACATAAGTACAATTTTTATGGGTATTTTTTACTACGTAAAGGATGTGAATACTTATTCCACCATTCACAAATTCACAGTATATAAAATGCACCGTCACTCTGATCCATTACAAGCCCTGTCGCCCTGTTCAGTAAGCTAAGCTAAGCTAGCGTTGCTCTCCTTGCTAACACAAACTGGGCGAAGACTGGCGAGCCGTGCTGAATGCATAACCATGACACCAAACCATCTGAGAAGTAATGTGAGGAAGCATTTTGGATTGGACACTATAGATGGAGAAATTGTGGTTACATTAATGTTGTTTGCTTTGTAAAATGCCGCTGCCTTACAGTAACATTAGCTTGTCAGTCAAGTGAGGGAGCAGAGGCACGGCGAATGAACACAATGTCAATTTACAATGTAGTTTAGGATTAGGCTAGGTGGATTACATTTGAATGAATTATGTGTTAGTTTTAATTCGGTCAAACTACTGAGGGTTGATGATCACTCAAAAACTAATCATCAAGGCACCAATAGATGTCCTTTCTAAGTTTAAGGTCATTCACCATCACAAAGCTGGGCTCAAAAAGTCCTAATCCCCGCTAGTTTCCCAACATGGGCTGTCTCTGTGTACTGTGGCTGGAGTTTCAGAAGGACATGATGTGCCAGGGCCTGTCTGGTCTCTCTGCTGAGGTTTTAATGAGTGCTCTCGGACTGGATCAAGGCCCCGGGGCTGCAGGGCTTTATCAAAGAGGAGAGGGATTGGAGGCTGATTATCCCGCCATCAAGAGCTGGATCTTCTTTTGACTTCAGTATTCTGCAGTACGTACTACCAAACCCTGCTGCTCATTTTGTCAGTTTCACATTCTCAATTATTACATTTATGTGAGCATTATGTGACAATATAATCCAGAGCGATTCACAATAAGAGTAGGATCAGAAGATGCTTTATGGTCACTAAAAATGACATGCAAACAAAATGAAATCTGTGCTAAGGGAGTTTTATGTAAAAAAGAAAAGAAAAAAAGAAGTACACCCATTTTCCAACTAAAGAAACCGTGTAGATGTAACCTTTTTTTGTCTTTATGTTCTTTTGTCAGGCATGGTCACTGGTGGGAAATCCTTTTGGAAAAGAAATGACACATTGAGACTGAATAGCAAAAAGTGTTTCTTAAAAAGCAAAATGTGGACTAATCATTAACCTTCCTTCACCACAATGAAGAGTGGTTGATCCATTCGTTGAACAGCTATGAGAAACGTGATCATTTCCATATAAAGAGAGCTTATCTCAAGTTTCCTTTGTGTCTGCCGGCTGCATCAAACACCAAAATGGTACAGTCAACTCATTGAAAAGTGTACATGAGTTTGATTGAGTAAAAAAGGCCTAAACACCACAGTATCATCATCATTTTTAATGCAGTGTTTTAGAATGGTTTTTGCCAATGTAATACTTAAATAAATCAGATTTGTGTCAAAAAAATCAAACAACACTTCTTAAATATCAAACAAAAATAAGAATTTGAGAGAGAATAAGACTCAGTGACGTAAACAAAATGTCATCTCAAAAGTAAAACTTCTAACTTGCAAACAAATTATTTGTGTAATGGTCTTTTACCTTTTTGATAACATGTCCTTTTGTTAACAGTTCCCTTTGCCCTCACTGTCGGCTTCATTGAGTTTTATTCTTGCTCAAATTCTTATTTTTGTTTGATATTTAGGAAGTTTTGTTTGATTTTTTTGACACAAATCTGATTCCATACTTAAACCCATGTTTACATTAATGTTGTAAAAAATGTCCAAATCATAACAGGGTTTTTCTTTATGTAAGCACCTTCCAGGGAACCACTGGCTTACAGTAATGTTAGTACTACATGAACGTCACCTTGCAGAGATTTTGCTTCACGCCTGCAGTTAGTTTTGTTGAGTTACATCATTATTGTGTGGAAATGCAGTTACATTTATTTGCTGGTGTGGTGTGTAACATCCAGGTGCTGATGGGACACACAAATAGCCTACTGCATGGTGTAAATAAATCCAAACCCAAAGACGTAATGATAAGCAGACACTGAACAGAATTATGTGACTTTGGAAACTTTTGGAGTTAGAAAAGTTGTTCTTCTGAAGCCAACCCTCAAGTATTGGATAATGGCCAAAGCACAGAATGTACTATAGGCAAAGATAAACATGACTGAAAGTGAAGTATTAGCTGAATCTATGAGTACACAGTGTGTAACGATGTATATCTGCTGGCATCCTTGCTGTACCCAAGGCTGGATTACCAAGATGGCAAGATGGGCAACTGGGGCCGCAGGATTTACTATGACACTTGGTTCTTGGCAGCTTGATTAGATGTAACTTTACACAGCGTAAGTACACTAAGTAAGGTGGGTTCTGCATAATTAAGTAATTTTGTGGCCCTGTCTCAAAAAGCACATTTTGACATCTTTATTATTTTACTTTATATTGTGCTTACTTGGTGGATATTTCTAAATGTTTGTGAGGGAGGGCCCAGAGGGGTCCAACTGGAATTTTTTGTCCTAGAGCCCCCTAACTGATGCACGCTCTTATAACTAGCAGGTTAGACTACTGTAATGCTCTCCTTTCTGGTCTACCCAAGAATACAATCAATCAGGTACAATTAAATCAGAACTCTGCTGCACGAGTGCTGACTAAGACCAAAAGGAGAGCACATATTACACCTGTTTTAAAGTCTTTACACTGGTTACCTGTTGGTTTTCGTATTGATTTTAAAATTCTCTTACTAGTTTATGAGGCACTATATGACCTGGCACCAGACTACCTCTCAGAAATGCTTCTGGTTTAGGAACCGGGAAGGCCCCTCAGATCCACCGGTTCTTCTCAGCCTTCCAGAGGATCTGAGAGGAGCTGAAACTAAAAACCCATCTATTTAGTCTGGCTTTTCTGTAGTGTTTAATAATTTTATGGTTTTATTATTTATGTTTATTTTACTTATCATTATTGTTTTTTTTATTCTATTTCTATTCTATCAACATTGTATTGCTGATTATTACTATGTATTTCATTCTATTTTATTTTTAACATTTTTACTATTTTATTATTATATATTTATTTTGTGTAGTATTCTATTCTATTATTTGCTTGTATTATATTTTATGCTTTTCTGGTTGTTTTGGTGTTCATTAGTCTCTAATGTATGTATTTTCAACTTCCTAGATTTTGTCAATCGCTTGTAAAGCACTTTGAATCGCATTTGATTTGTTTGAAAGGTGCTATATAAATACATTTTGAATGATTGATTGATAACAGGTTAATCCGGCCAAGGCTCACTAAGAAGAAGCCATTTAGGCAAGTGACATAATGTGTTAATAAACTTTCATACAATTTTTTTAAGTCTTAAAAGGCATTGAAATGAGTTTCTTCAGGAAAAAGGCCTTAAACAGTATTAAAAGTTTTAAATTAAATTGACAAGTCTATGATCTGAAAGTGGGATTGTTGACAGTGGATTGTGCTGCAGGAGTCTGTTTCAGTGAGAAACATCAGAGCTGCAGCAAACACTGTCCCCACTGCAGCTACAGTAGCTAGGAAGCTCACCGTCTCATAACGGACAAGTGTAGATTTGAGCAAAAACATAATAAATTAATCAGTTTTCATTGGTTAATCCATCCATCCATTTTCTGCCACTTATATCATTAGGAATTATTGTTATATACTGCTGGAAAGTACTGAGAAAACTGTCACGTTCTAATAAATAACCCTACTCATTTTCCATCATACTTTCATACTTTGGCCAGTATGATCGTGAAACAGGTATTAAATGTCATTCTATGTGGCATTAAAAAGGTCTTAAATTAAATTTACCTTGGTGAACCCTGCAGAAACCCTTTCCCTGCCAGTTGTGGCATCTTAAATACAAATTTGCATGCAGCTTTAAGACTACACCTAAGACTCTGATGGGTACACACGGCCATAAAGTTGTTTTGCCCTTGTTTTGCGTCTGATTGCAATTATCCATGTGGTAAAGTCGGCTATAAATGGTGGTTTTGCACCAAGAACAGAGTAGGCAGGACAATGGCAGAGAGAAGAAGAAAACATTTTCAGACCTCGATCTACAATCAAAAAGTGATATTCTCCTTCCAAATATCCGCTCACGAGCACGCCTGCTGTGACGATGCCTTCGCCTGGCTACAATCACTGCTGCCATTATCACTGGAAATCTGGGCGCGACCCCCTTATAAATGTGCTTCAGTTACCACCAGCCCTCTGAAGACGCTAACAATTTTCACTCTAACTGCGCGTGGCTGTTAGTGCAGGTGTTTGTGAATTGGACTTTTTTTGCAATGAGGCTCATTTACATAAGAAGGGGCCAAGTTTGCGCCAAATGTCTGCATATTCTACCTAATTTAAATACGTGCAAATAGCACCGGAGCACCAAGACGCTATTTACTTGGCAACGCAGTTCATGGGTGCTTTGAGAATTACACGGTTTCTTTTATAAGGTGCATCTTAGTAAGATAAGAAAAACAAATAAAGGTAATTTCCAGGTACAAAGAATAAAGCCCAGCATGACATTTGCTCATTGTCTGTCACATCATGGTAAAATAAGCTTGCACCCATTGAACCTGATTAGGAGAAAGTGGATAAAAAACATGGCTAGATGAAGGAATGGATTCAAGGATAAGTGTTGTTATCTCCTCAGCACACTAACAGTATTAAACAGCATTCAAGTTTTAGGGCAGTCTGACCTGGAAACAGTGACTTTGGGTTCAAGGCCACACGGATCCCATGACTTAGCAGATGGCTGTTTTGGTGGAGGAAGTTCACATCTTTGTTTTTTGTTTGCCTTTCCATTCGGACCCCACAAATCAGTCATGCACTCCCAGAAGCTCTTTAAAAACCTCAACGCTACATACACAATCGTCCGCCTCCGCCCTGCAGGACAATGTCTGGCATTGTTTGGATGTTATTCCAGAAAGACCTTGGTAGACAAAGAAACATCCATTTACAGGAGGGGAAATCATTAACAGATTACACTTGTTATTGCTTTTTAATGAAGGATTGCACAATAGAGCACCATCAGTGTTTGTCTTTATTTTTAAATAGCAAACCTAAATTACACTGGGCAGCTACAGCATGTCTGCTGCTGATTATGCACAGTACTATGTGCATGGAGGCATCAACAATATTCCAACCTGCCAGTCCAGTATACATGTACTGCACCAGTATAGTGCTGATATCTTGTTTTGTCAGGAGTTATGTTTTTCAGCATTTTTCCTCTTGGACCAATTTATGCATGTATTGATTTCTCTTGGAGCCTTGACACAGCCCATAATGAGTATCAGTGCCCAGTCTGAGCCACATTATGTTAAATGGTGCTGCTCATGCTATACTATTGATGATGTCTCAACAAACTCACTGGCCTGTCATGAGTTTTCGTTCTTGGCATTTTATGGTTCAGTAAAAGCAGTCAGCAGTTTTGAAATGTAAGGAGGAAGCGTGTTCGTTGCTATCCTGCCACCTGCAGAAAGCTGCCATCACATTTATTTTTGAGACTTTACGTCAGTGTAGCTGCAGTCAGGGCTGTAAGCAGGATTTTAGAAATACGGACCTGTCCAAGTCCCCCCAATGCACCCCCCACATTTTTAGTGAATTTGACTTACCAACATGAAGGTCTTAATGCAATTTTAAAGACGAGATGAAATGAAACATGCCCTTTTAACCCTTTTTTGGTCACATCCCCGGTCATATTGTGCACCTATATAACAATATATGCCAAAAACAATAAAATACAAAAAAATCTATTTCTTTGTATTCTTGTATCAAAATCCAATCATGTTTTCTTCCTGTAAAACAAAATATGATGTGTGCTTATTGTAAGCTTGAACCGACCAATTTCAACCAATAATATCATGACATCCACCCATCAATCAATCTTCAACTTTCAGCGGCACAGAGCTAAGATTCATTAGCTAGCTAGCAATTTCAACCATAATAACATAATATCATGACAACCACCATCAATCAAAGATCCATTAGTTGCTAGCTAGCAACAGCATGGTATGTTCAAATCAAATTCCCCCCAACGTTATGTCCCGCCTACCTATCCTGTTTCACTCGGAAATATGTCATGGTACGGAAGCTAGATGCTCCCGAAACGCTGTTTCATCTCNAATAAAATTCTGGTGGAGAAATATTGCATCCTTTATTATTTATTCAAATGATCAGAATACATTTTTTTTAAATTACAAAATGAAAACAACAAACACACGGCTAGCAAATCTCCAAAACCACACAGGGCTGTGCTGTGTATAAGCTGCTCCAACAATAGACTTCAACTTTCAAACAAAAAAAAGAATCCACAAGCCTCTGCTCAGTGAAATCAGCTTCACTTTAATTTAAAGTCTGCGTCGCCATGATGGCTGCCCTGTGAGTCTTTTGCTAGTGGGATATTCTCTGTTTTTCTGGCCAAAATTTCATGTGTTTTGGAGCACCTTGGTAGCTGAGTGGTTACAGCGCATGCCACATGGTTGCTACGGTTGCAACAATCGCCTGTCCAATTCCAGGCAGTGACCTTTGTTGCATGTCATACCCCTCTCTCTCCTCATTTCTTGTATACCTCTTCACCTGTCGCTATACAGGCAAAAAAGGCCTCAAACAATAATCTTTAAAAAACAATTTTTTTTCAGATTTTTATTAAATGTTGATTACAACAAAAGAAATCATGACTCACAAGTTTGATGATTTATAAGCTAGCAAGCACTGTCAGCTATAGGGTTGACTACACAAAACTTTCAAATCTACACTGTGGAGGTTGGACAAAAGCGCTATGTTAACGTTATTTTTTCCCAAAGCCTGCGTCATAACCAAACTTGAAAAGCTTCCACATTTCCAAAGGCTAATTTTATCTGTTAGAGAGGGCGATTGGCAATCATGATAAACCAAATATCTGTGTTTTCACCGTCTGTGTAAATGTGTTTAGTTCAAACATGCTGCCTGAGTAATGGTGGCATCGCTATAGGAAGCATAAGTTACTTTGCCAATTCATATTAACAATAAAAAATATAATAAACAAATAAATTATGTATATTTATTGGGTTAAGATCAGGTAAGACTTTCTTGATCCCTGGGGGGAAATTCACAAGCTACTCAGCAGTATATAAAGTCATTAAAATGAGCTCCACCTTTACCAGCTGCAATGTCAAAGTAGAATTTTGAATGCATGACATCATATGTAATGTCTTCTATTTCACATGTGAAATATTTAAAAATACTACATATGTGAAAGGTATGTGAAAAGGTGCTGCCAACGTATTCAACATGTGACATGCATGTGCTTTCTATGTTATTGAATGAATTTAAAATATTGAGTCTAAAAATACTGGAATAAGGCTATAAATGACCCACCATAGTGCATTGATGGTGAGTAACCCCCCCACATTGCTAAAGCTCGCAAATACCCCCCCCAAAATACCCATGGCATGACTTGCAGTAAATGCAGTAAAATAACAAATGAGATCTTTGTATTTATGGGCACATTTGCTATCATTGTGCACAGCACAGTAAATATTTTATCGTTTTCTGAGGCATCATGTTGTCGCTGAATTATCATCCTGCAGCTGTTTTGACATCCATCCTCCACTAAATTTGCCACCCTTCCCCCTCACACCTGACACAGCTGTCTTTTTCCATGTCAGGTTGATTCCTTATGTGTCTCCTGCTCAGAACAGAGCTGCATCAAGTCTGCAGTGTAAAGTATGAAGCATGAGAGGAGACAGAGCTTTCTTTATTTAACATTCCTTTTCTCATGTTCCCTTCATTGCTTCCCGCTGCTTTCTGTGAAAATGGGCAAAATCAATTGTTTCCAGTCAAGTTGGTTAAACGGGGTGTATCGTGCTAGAACAGAGTTTTGGCAGATGACACAGATTTAGCCTTGGCGCCCCTGCATCATTTCCTTCCCCCTCTGTCCTGACACTGCAGTTGAATGACAATAGGACCGGAGGCTCATTGCTGCCATGCCTGAATAACGACATACGGGAAGATGGAACGCCTCTCTGTGCGTCTTGATGTGTTTTCATCCAGGTGTCCCCCACTATCAGCAAGGGCGCAGAGCAGTGAGGTGCCACGTAACTCCCCCCACCCCCCGGGGTTGGAATTTGCATGGAGATAATGTTGATCAAAGCATCCCCTCCTTTTTCTCAATTGCACAGCAGCTGGAAAGACTTGCGTGGATTTTAGCTGCTAGAAGGATATTTGTGTAAGGCTAACAGAGAGAGCGACAGAGGATATAGTTAGGGCTTTAAATCTCACTGCACGAGAGGTCACGAGCTGAAAACACTTGCTTTGATGAAGGATTGCTTTGTGAGAGAGCTTGCTGTAGTAGCTATGAAACTTGTGATTCTCTTACTGAATCTTGAGTTGTTATTGAAAGCAACGACTACTACGTTATCCATTATCTGATTATTTAAAGCTGCTATAAATTATATTTTTATACTAACAATGTATTAATGTGACAATGTGAAAACAAATTGACAAGGTGAAAGGGGTTTCTTGCAGAGTTATCACCTGAGTCTGCAGCTCCCCTCGGCTTTACAGTGCGTTTTAGAGACTTTCAGCTCATTGTTTATCTGTCCAGCCCACAACTTTACTGTTTGGGTCCACTCTCACGCCGTCACTTTCGGCCGCAGCAGACAGCTGTCTTCAGCAAAAAAGCTCTAAAAGCCCCACTGTACACTAAACAGCAGACAGACAGTTGTTCAGACTGCAGGCAAATCAGATTAGTTTCTCAAATCAGATCTTTAAGACAGACTGTGCGCACTGTTATTTTCAAGTGATCAGATCGGATTTGTGTGTCCAGACATCACCAACCTATCTGCATGGGTTGCTGTGGTAACGTCGTAGGCGTCAGTAACTACGTACGCTGGTGACGCTGCTTTCCAACATGGAAGCATGAGAAATGGAGATCCATCATCTCACCCTCCAAACGATCGCGCTGTGAAGTCGCGTTGCAGAAATCCTCCATCGCTGAGTTTTGTCTGGCGTCCAGGTATACAGCCGCTCTAATGCTCTTCTGCCACTCTGGATTTGACGTTGTCGTCGTGTGTCGCCTTGTGATGCAACCGCTTTTTGCTTCGGCTTTGATGGGTGTGGTGCATCAGATAACACCATCTACTGGGGGTTTAGTGTATTTATGTGTCTACACCCTCTCTAAGCCACACCACCATGTACAAGTGAAAGATTCCTATTGGTGGAATACCACTGTAAAAGGGCCCTTTGTTCTATGAGATCTGCTTGACTCCCAGACATTTAAAAGAGAGTGCATGGAGTTTTCTTGTGATTTTTAGTCTACATGTATTCCTATCCAAAGAGCACCTCAAACAAACTAATTTTGAGTCCAGGAAGTGCTCCTAGCCAAACCTTTTTTTTGACTCAATCGCATTTCAAACCACCTCCATATGTGGCTTGGATCCGAAATCGCATTTCATGTGATTTTTTGCTGTCCAGACTTTCTAAAATCAATCTGGAAATGCCAAAATAAGGGATTTGGGCTGGCAGGCTGAACAAGGCCTTTGAAGACTAGCTGGTGAACATAGTGGAACATTTAGCAGCCTGATTGAAGAGCCTGATATTTCCCTCAGGAGTTGGTAGAGACCAAAACCAGAGCTTAAAGAGAGTGAATGTTGGCCTTACATTCATCAGGTGGACACAAATGAATGATCATGTTGCTCCGTAACTGCTGGATGAAACTGTTGGATTCTTTGACATAAATATGTGTGTCTACAACACGAAGGGTATAAACATGAATATGAATATAAAAACAAGCTCGTAACAGCCAGTATGTCCTGGATAAGTGCATATCATATTGTGGATTAGCCACAGCTATTAATTAGATACTAATTCATTAGTGGAAGTCAAATACTGGCTGATACATTTAAACTAAACTAAAATTAAACTAATCTTTATTATCCGTGCTAATTATGCTTAAGCCTAAAAATCAAAATGCTGATGATAGATCAATGTTGATCAGTTAAAATGCGACATCTGACATGTCGAGTTCAATTTTGTGTTCATTCAGTCGTCCAGAAAGTTCAAATATGTCCGCCACCCTCCTGTGGATTCTCTGTGCAGCCTCTTAACACACTTTCAGATTCTTGCAGGCATGAGACGAGCTGAGATCAGCTGATAAATAAATTTGGACCTCCTGCTTCACTACCGCCGTCACTCTCCCTCTCAATGCTGCACTAATAAATCAGTCATCCACTGTTACGCATCTCTCCTCAGACCTCAGACCAGTCCAATCAGCCGACTGGAGCGAGGGGGGGGGATCGAGCGTCGGAGTCGGTCAGGTGGATACAGTGGAGCCTGTAGGGCTCGCAGGAATGTGTATGCCGCGTGTCAGTATGAAATTTTAATGATGGCGGGTGGTTGGGCATGAGCGCTGAAACGTCTGTATTAGGAGCTGCAGCGCTTGGCAGGCTGGGAGTCCTTGGAGAGACAGATGAGGAGCTCATCCAGGGAAGGAAAGCTTTGATCAGCTCCTCTTATTTCCATATCGCAATACGCCAACTGCTCTTCCCGCTAAATGAAAGACGACATGGATTATGAGTCACTGGGCTCAAACGGCAGAGCTGCATGCGCCTGTTTTGGACGAAAAATGAGGATGAGGATCCATTATGCTGTTTAGTTCATCCTGTGCCAGTGCAGCATTATTTTCACCAACATTTGCATGCTTCACCTGAACTATCTTGTTCATCCACCGGACACTGTAGAGCCTGCTTTTAGCATTTGGGCCTTGAGGTAGTCATCTTACACTCTCTGAAAGATAATGTAACAGCTGGTTGTGCTATGTAGAATGATCTCAATAACTATTTTCGATTGCTAGAAAGGAAAGGTATGGACATCTATACTTTGTTCTTTGTGGAAATTTACAAATGACATTAAAGGACCAGTTCTCACCAAAAAAAAGCAATTTTCTCACATACCTCTAGCAGTATCTAGCCACAAATATTGTTTTGCTTTCATCTGTCCAGGTTTTAAGATATCTGAGATATTTGAGATTTCTGACTCTGCTCCGATCCAATGGAGGTAAAAAGGAATTAATTTGTGAGCAGTTTTTATTGCAGTTTTCACATGTTTCAGCTTTTTTTATCATTGTAAATTGAACATGTTTGGGTTTTGGATTTTAGGTCGGCCAAAACGAACAATATGAAGATGTTACCTTGGGCTCTAGGAAAATGTTCTGATGTTTTATAAGCCAAACCATTATTGGAATAACTGTAAGTTTCAGCCCTATGATACCGTGACAGTTTGCTCTGTAGATTAACAGGTACCTTGTTTTTCTTGAGCTGTTGAAGTCTTTTTATTCAAATGTGTCATTGCTGTGAGCAACACTGTGAATTCTAAATATAACCAACTATCTGCGTGGCTGAATAACATTAAGGGTTTTTTGGAATTAGGGTGATCCCTTGAGCGCTGACGTTTTTTCGTTAAACATTCACTTTCAGATTTTGTTACCATATATTCAGTGGTACCACCAATAGTGTTGGGCCAGTCACTTGAATGGAATCAATTACTTTTTACTCAAGGAAAAAGTAATCACATTAGTTTACTAATCAGCCTACACTTTAAAACATCATAGTGTAATTGAGTGTAATCAACAATTTGTTTTCATTAACTTAATGTAAATATATGGGTTTTATTGATTTCCAGTTCATTGAACTTACAAGTTTTATTTTCTTACCACTTTAGAACTTAGTTCTTCTGACTTATTATTGAATAATGAATGCATGTACTGCCGAGAGTTCACTAAACTTATTAAATTTCAAAAGAAGCATGATCAGCGCAGACTCCCCAGCATGCATTGTTTGAGAGTGAAAACTCTCCAGAGACCCTTCATTTTTGTAGTTTAAAGAAAACATATGATGCAAATGAGTTTTTAAGCAAATTTGTCTTTAATATATATTAAGCTAAGTCGTAGTTGTTTTACATAACAATAAAAACAGTGCAAACTATGATGGTTAGTATGAAATGCAGTCCCTACTCAATAAGTCCACTTTAACAAGTTGTTTTTGTACTGACTGATGCAAACGTAGTTCAGACAGCAGCCACATGTGTAAGAAAATGTAAATGGATTGTAAATCTTACTGTAATATTTGTTTGTATGACTAAACAGTTGTTGACTCAACTTAATACCTAAATTTATTGAACTTAACTCAGTTGGTTTATATAAGACAACTTTGAACTAATTATTCTACCTAGGTTCAGTTAACCAGTTGCGACATCTTAAAATACCCCCACCCTCAAACACTGGATCTTCCATATTTATCACATACAAATAGAAAACAAGACCGGTTTATGAAGCAGTCATGACAGTTAAGAGGTATTTACCGGCCATCAACAGCTAGCTTATCTGCGGTGAAGTTCACACCGCGGTTCACACAACTACAAAGTTCACACAACCCCCAACTCTGTACAAAACCCAGTGATTCCTGAACGTAGGCTACCAGTGGCTAACAGTAGGAACGCATATAAATTAGGCAACTTTGGAGTTAAGGGAGAGCATATCCCTCCTCATTTGGTGTAACCTAGCCGTCTCCCAACCCCTTCAAGCCCTGCGCCTTAAGCTAGCATGTCCCATACCAGTCTCTCCACTAAACAAATGAATATATATTAATGTGTATATATATATATAATATATGAATCCTCCTATTTAGCGCCACAAAATTAGAGTGCGGCTCGGGCTGCATATTTCTGTCTGAACTAGACCCAAGTAAGAGAGAGTAGTAACCGAGCCCGACCCGAACCTGACAGGCATTCTGTTTTTTACGTCCGAACCCGACCTGAGCCCGACACAAATTCAAAATGCTTCCATACCCCCGATTTCCCTGCATGGTTTTCAGCAGTTTTTTAAACTTCCACAATGACAAATGTTGTTTGACGTCCTCCATCCTTAGCTAGGCTACATGAATACTTTACTGCCTGTGTGTTGCGTTCATACATTGTCATGTAAATAACAAACCCCAGCACTGAACAGGAAGCACCATGTCAAGTATGACGAGACCAAACACGACCCGAACCCAAATATCATTTCAAATGTTTTGTCCGAATCCAGCCACACCCTCTACCACACAAGCCGATCCCCAAAAGTATGGGCATGTTTGGCCCTTTCACTACTCACTTACTGAAAAAAGTCATTATATTACCGTAACATGTTATTAAGTAATGTGTGTCTGCCCAACACTGGCAATCAAATCCCAACATTTGCTACCAGCTAACTGTTTTGATCAAAAAATCTTTGACTTTTTTCAAATTCTGGGCCCGCTATTTGTCTCTACAACAAAATCAAAAGTGTATCTTTAACCAAGGAACCTGACTCCGATGACATAGGAAACGTACTGGAAGTAAAGACAGCATGACCTAAGAAACTGTCCTGCATTTTTAAAAATAACCTTCTTTTCCACTATATGTGTACCACTGTATCCACAGTGTATATGGAGTACTGTGGTGTTTATACTGTATGCAGTGTGCGCTCCTGCTTGTACAGTGTGCTTGTCTGCTTCTTTAGTGCAGCAAACTCTGTATGTTTGATGAATGGAGCTCTTTTCTCTCTGCTGTGTTATATGTTAATCTCCTTCCCATCGCCTGGTTGTTGTTGTTTTTTTTTGTTTTTTCGCTTTGGCACTGAGCTGATGCGCTATTCCTCAGGGCTCCAGCACGCATTGTGTGCTTCTGGCATCGGAGGATCGGGGTGGGGGTGGGGGGGAACATAAAAGAAGGGAAAGAGTGGGAAGAGGTGGCAGCGGCGGCGGCGGCGGCGGCGGCGGTGGGGAGACAGAGAGAGTGTGGTGACAGCTGTACGACCCCCAGCTTTTTGCAGGAGCCACAGTTAAGTGGTCTCCAAAAGCCCCATTTCTCTATCTTTGATCATGGTTATTACTCCTGCGAGCGCGATGTTAATCTGCATCACTTAATGTTCCTTTTGTCTCCTAATAGAATCAGATGAGATGGAGTTGTCTTGGTTTCTAATTTGTCCACGCTCTGACACCTTCAAAGGATTTTTTTCCATCGCAGTTATGCCACATCACAGCATCTCTCAACCCCCCCCTCCCACCTCCCGCCGCTCTCTCAAACCCTAACTCTGCCCGCCCCACTTGGCCCAGTTTTCGCTGCATATCTAATCCATTACGCTGTGGCGTTTGTTTGTTTGGCCTATAATGATGGCCAAGATGATCACCAAATGAAGTGTGCTGTCAAGTCACTCGCTGACAGAATGAAGGGATTTACAGGGGCTTTGCCGGCTGTTTTCAAGTCATAAATCAAGCATGAAAATGAGTCAACAAACTCCACTTCTAAATAAAAAGATATGAAATTACCATAAAATGACAAAAGATATTCTAATGAGTTTTCTGGATACTGCATATCCTGCAGATATTTACTTCAGTTGCGTGACATCTGTGTAAATGTGAGCAGGGTGTGTTCGTGTACTCGTGCAGATTATTTGGAAGCGTTTTATTTGACTTGACTGATGTGCTGAACGGCACATACTGTACACGACTAGCACGACACAAGACAAACCCAGCGGCTAATGTCATTACTGTGTGACGTTGATAATCAGTAATCTTAAAGTCTCCGACAGTCTCATGACACTCAACCGTTAACCTTTCGCAACAAAGAAGTCCCTTTGATGAGCTGGCCTGTGCTAACTGAGCATACAGTTGGTGTTGAGATTTAATTTGATCTTTTCTTTTCTTGGTTTTGCTCATCTGAGGTCTCCTTTTGCATGAGACCTTCAAGTACAGTGTGAAACTGACAGAGCTCTTTTTTCAACTTTCAATTCAATTTCAGTCGTTACTACAGCAATATCCAACAGCTGCAGTATTGATCTGCATCAGTTACACTAATTGACATTGATTCCTTAGGGTAAGACTCCACTGATGATAAACAATCTTGCAATGTTTCATATCTGCCTGCTACTCAAACTGTAGGCTTCTCTCCATTCTTTACAAGGGAATGAAAACCTAAACCATGCAGTTATGTCCTAATAAATACATTTACAAATTTCCACTTAGCCCAAGACTTTATAAATCTACTTCATAAACGCACAGAAGCGTGTGGAAAAAATAGGAAAATTACTGGAGAAAAGCTATAAAAAGAAGTGGAGTTCCTCTTAAGTTCTGAGTCCGAGACAAACTGTCCCACAAACATGTGCATACGTTGCTAGCTTGCTTTAGCTAATGTCTGTACAGTCCTGTCTGGACTGCGCAAACAGTTCAGTGGTTGAATTTGTGCAAATAAAGTGGCTTTGTATTCTGTCTGGACACATTTGCAGTAAGTAGTCTACCCCGCTAGCGTCTCTGTGAGGCCACTGTTAGGCACAGCGGTGCTTCGAGCTAAATGCTGATGTCAGCATGCTAACATGCCTACTGTACAATGTTTGGCTGTCATGTTTACTGTGTTCACCATCTTTGTTTAGTGTGTTAGCATGCTAGTTGGCCAACCAACAGACATCCATAGAATTGACTAAAATTTCTACATAGTGGCGAGAGAGTAATCACACAAACACTGTCAACATGTGCTTGTGGCGTATGTCTATAGGGGACATAATAACATAACAAAACATAATAATCCATTATATAGGTAGAGTAAATGTAAGAGCTACATAGACTACTCCAAATGTTTAACAAAGACCAGCCTGTCCAAGAGCAGTAAGGCCACATCCTGTCTGCCCTCAGTCCCTGCTCTTCTTTCAGCCTCTCCAACCAGGAACAGCTGCACCAATTTGTTTCTCTTTTTGACTGTAATCCTTCGACTCGTGTGACGACCAAGCATTTTGAACTTCTGTTGACGCTGCTCTCTCTCCACATGGCTCTGGTTTTACTGCTGGTGCGGGAATGTTACCACAGACACAGAGTTAAAAACTCTGATATACTGCGAAATACAGAGATATCACCAACAGGTTGATAGGCTTCATCAGCACTGTGTGAACTCATCTGGCAACAGCTTGAACAGACGTAACAGACGTTCATGTATATGTAAAAGTCCTGCACTCATTTTTAATGCAGTAAGCATAACTCTAAATCAGAATATTCCGAACTGAACTTTGCGAGGCAGCACTATACTCCGAATCAGCTGAACTTGAGCACTGCCATCACCGTTTGGCCACTCTACATATTGTAAGCTGTCAAACTCACTGCTCATTCTCTGCTAGCCCAAAGACACAAGACTGACTTTTCCATCGGGAGTCCAAACAAGGCTGATGTTTTCCCAGCAGCAAAAACTGATGAGATGCTGTGTGACAGAAAGTGGCTGCTCATAATCCAGTTCTGACACTTTCTTCTGTGGACTGGAAACTACAATATAGAAGAAAAAAGAACACCCAAAAGGCATATTATAATTAAAAAGTAATCTTGGAAAGTCTCTGTTAGCTCATAGCCTGATTAAATGTGACCCTGCGTGCACTGTGAAGCTGTGAGCATCAGCAAGACTTACATAAGTTCATAAAATGTAAATGAAAACTTTACATGAGACATTTTATCAGTTTCAGGTATGTTGGAGGTATATTTGGTAATGTATGCTTGACATGGTGCTGGTTGTCACCTTGGTGAAAAGTGAATCGTATAAATTTGCAAAATGTTCTATGGAACATTGGTACATTCATTATTTTATATTAATTATAGCACCACTTGCAGCAATCTATTTACAGTGCTCCTGTGGCAGCAGTATACTGTCCTGTATACTGAATGATAGCTTTAATGTTATACAACCAAAAATGACTTCAGCTGTGATGAGGAGCAAGCGAAAGTCACTCTAAAATAATTTCTTACAGTGGTGAAGGCCCTTGGAGCCTGACTGCTGCATCATTTGGAGTTGAGCTCAGTAAAGCACAGATTAACCACGCCCTGCCTCTAATCCTGAGTGAGGCTATTTAATACCCAGCTGCATGCAGCTTATCACAAAACACTGCGCTTGTTTCACTGCCACTCTGTGACCATGATTTTCAGTGACTTTGAAGGCAACATAGTTTGCTTGGCTTCTTCCCTTATTTTCCCGCCGCCTGACGTCTGAGCGTCTAAGCTCCGTAATGAGCATCATGTCACAAAAAATGAAGTGACTGAGTTGAGGAATCTAAACTAGCTCCCTGACTGTCAAAAACACATTCTTGTCAAGAGGCAGTCAGTGTTTTGACAGCCATATTTCACACAGTCCAGAGAGATGAACAAAGAAATCCACTTATAAGTATAACATTAGAGGGAGTTTTGCCACTTTTTAGCTGTGGTAAACAGCAGTTAAAGTGAACATGCCGAACATTCTGTATGTCTTGACAAATGCGTCTCTATTGCAATTTAGCATTATAAATGTTTTTGGCATCAACATTTTCCCTAATATGCAGTTTTCAATCCGCATTTCAAGTCAGCATTTGCATAAAAATACTAGAATAGGAAGCTGCCTACTGTCAACCAGCCACAGGGACTGAGTGTCTGAGTCAAGAGCAAACAAAAGAGCCTCACACACAGACACAAGTCATCCCAACGAACACAACACATGAAATAAACAAGCACAAACCAATATGTTTGTGTATTTGTGTGTCCTGCAGGGGATGACCAGAAGTTAAAAGCAGGATCTGTTTGTGTTTATGTGAGACGTAAAAATGAGTTTATTATCATTGTTAAGTTATTGTTATTAATATAGAAATGTACCTGTTGACCCTCTTCGAATCATTTGTAGTCAATCAATAGGAATATATTTGATTTCTATGTATCCTTTTGGTCCTTCTATGGCCACAAACTACCACTCAGAAGGGATTTCTATTTCAACTCAAATACTGTCATCATTTCTTTATTGTTAAAGAAAGTTAAAGATCCATTAACTTGTGCAAGCTATAGATCTCTCTCTCTTTTAAATGCACACATCATATGCTGAAGTCCTTGGCCTGAGCCACTTATGCCTTCTTATATAGTCATATATAACAAATATATGCAGATCAAACTGGCTTCATAAAATCACGCTTAGTTTCAGATAATATAAGCAGATCTTTGCATACATAGTAAAGTGTGGGTTAAGTGGCAGTACTTCGCATAGGCTTTCATGGATTCATTACTGTAATATGATTAAGTTTTTATACCTGTGTCTTTGTTTTTGACTGTTGACTGTTTTGTGTAAAGCACTTAAAGCACTTTTTAAGGTTGGTTTCGAGAAGTTTTATATAAAAAACTTTTTTTTGTTAACACAGAGAAATTAGCGTCACAATTTTTTTAATATACTGATATATAAAAAACTTTATCGTCGCACTTTACATTACAGCTTGGTAATAACATGGTAATAGTGGGGTACTAGATTGACAGTAAAGAGGTGATTAAGTAATACCATGTAATTACCAAAGTAATAACCAGGTAATAGCTTGGTATTAACAATGGGTGTATTTGGGCCAAAGCGGCCGAAAACAAAGAGTTAATAATAGGGAAATACATTTAAAGATAGCATCGAGGAAAAACTATTTAGCAATAGTATAGTAATATTTTGGTAACCAACAATAAAACAGTTAAAAACGGTGCAATATTTTGATTAAAAAATGGCAATATGGTGACATTAATGGGGTAATAACCTGATAATAATGAGGTAATATAGGTTGATGTTTTCACAATATTATAGGCTACAATCATCTTGGAAGTCAAAATTGGTAATAACCATATTATCATGCCGAAAACCATCCCCCTTCATGTTCCAAACATTCCTTTTTGTTTCAAGGTCATACTGTACAAATGATATGTTTAATGCTGTGACTGATTACCTGGAAACTCCTGTGGCACAGATCTTAATGCCATGAGCCAATAACCTTGCAAACATAATATATTTCTTTTTGCACATTATGTTGTTTTTTGCTAAATGTTTCCTTTTCAGCGTGACGATTTTTCAGCAGAGCTATGGTCAGTTTGAAAAGGGCCCATAGATGTGTTGTCCCTGTTGACCTTGGTTTATAAAGTGATGAGACATGAATTGGAAATACTGGAGTGCACGTAAAAAATGTTCTCTATGACTATGAAGATGAACAGAACATCTCGTACAGAGGTGGCACAGCCGAGCGTTTGAATAAACGGAAAGCCTTTCACCCACTTGACAAATGAAGAACTTGCTGACCTCCTGAGTTTACAGCTTGCAGGTGTATTAGCAGTTTACTAAATCTTTCACTGCATGAAACTTCACCCATACTGTCTGTGGTATATGAAATAATCCTGCATTCATGCCTTATGGTATAATTGTCAAAACATTTCGGTAAAAGTGATCATATATGCTTCTTCAGAGACTCACAATATGAGTCTTTTGTTGCATTATTGATTAATCTGTCAATAACTTTTTTGTTAATAAATTCATTGTCTAGTCTATAAAATGTCAGAAAATAGTGAAAAATGGCCATCACACGCTTTTTATGGCCCAAGGTGTCTTCAAATTATTTCTTTGTCCAACTAGCAGTCCAAAGCCAAACATCAAATTTACAGTGATATAAAACAAAGGAAAGCAGCAAATCCTCACATTAGAGAAGATGGAACCAATAATTTCACCATTATATTGTACAGAACTTACAGAAGTGTTGAGACTATAAAAATTATAGCACTGGTTGCCAGTTTAAACACTAAAAACAACCTATGTTTGAGTTTTCCTAACATGGAACCTCTTGGGATCATTTAAATAACTGTCCTCAGTTCAGTTGGCGATTCGGTTGTGTTATGCTAGTAGTGGCTAATATAGCCTCAAGCAGAGATGAGGAGCGGGTTACAGAGGATTGGTGAGCTCACTTCTTTCTAACTCCACACCCCCAGATTTTTTCTTCAGCACCAACCGACGCTGACTCAAGTGACATCACTTGAGAACATTTATCAGACTCCATGTAGCTCCCTCCGGAGCCAAAAAAGGCTTTATACAACTTTTTTCACATATGCAGGAGTGCTCCAACACCTGGAAACACTCTTGTGTTTTACTGTATAAAATTGGTGGAGTCCCCCTTTGACCAAACATATGGCAGGTATTGAAAGGTCCCCAGTCAGAAGGGAACTGGATAGCGACACATATGGGTCATTTTTGGGGGCAATGACAAACAATCTCTTTTACGGTTTTGTTTGGAGGACTTGAATTATTGGAAGAGTACTGTAAGTGCAACACACATTGGTTACCTTGCGGAAGTAGGTAGGTAGTAGTCAAGCAATAGTAGCCGTGATGTGCTGATTTTGGGAGCCAATATGATAAAACTGATTATTTTCTGAAGAGTTGATGCCCATTGTTGTTTGGAAGTAGGGCAGTGGCGTACCCCAACAAGTCGAGATGCTGCCAAAGAGCCTTAACCCCCCATTTTTAGCTTGAATACACACCCTTCACAGATTTAAAAATGCATTTGCGCGTTACCCTGCAACCGCTGACGTTCCCATCCCTTTCACTCTGTCATATCGATTCTCCAGTGTCCCTCTGTCTCCCCCGTCTTACTACTGCATTTCAGAGCTTTTCAGATGTTTTAATGTCTAGATATAACATTTGACAGTCACCTAGAACAGGGGTTCTCAACCTTTTGTAACTTAAGGCCCACTTCTGATTGTTGAAACATTTCCGAGGACCACCTTCCCAAATAATTGAGAAAAAATGGTTTTAGCTCCTCATTTGGTCCTGTTTCCTCATCACACACTTTGGAGCTTTTATAGCACAGGGTTGTCTCCCACATCACTTTTTCATTTTAAAAAGCAGTCCATTTTGTGTCACTGCATCCGAACGTTACGTTAGGGAACGTTAGCTAGCTAACAGTGGCAAAACACGTTTGTCTCAACCTGATGATATCTCATGATTGGCTGGTGATATTCAAACATTGACTGGTCATTGGAATTTTAATTAGAAGTTTTTCATTTATGTGAATTCTTGAGCACATTTGGATATTAAAATAACTAGCTTTGTAAATTATCCCAAAAAAATGTCATTAATCTCATTTTCTCATATCACACAGAGAAAATGCACACTGCTGACATTTGACTGCTGTATTTATATGTCGTGGTATGGGGGGGGTAAAAGTGATGTTGCCTCGTAGTTTTTGGGGCGGAGTGTCCTGAGGTATGTCATAGTCACAGATTTCTTAGGGTCTTGAGGACTGTTCGCTTTATCAGTGCTTCAGCTGGTGCTGTAATCTGCTTGTAATGCCTAACCATGCTCCTCAAGTAAAGCGTTACCGACACAGTTTCTCAGAACGTTCCACTGGAGCCCATGAGCAGGCAGAGCTAATTGGATGGTTAGAGCTTAATCAGGACAACAGCGCTATTGAGGACAAGGCTATTCCATGCAAAGCAGATAACAGGATGCTGAGGGGGGAACAGGAAACAAAAGACAGAGCCTGGCGACTGTTGCCAATACCGCTCGTACAAACAAGGTGATGGGCTGAGCTGGTTGACTGCCTCGGGTTGTTAACGTGGTACTCCTAACTTGAGCATATGTACTCAGTGATGACAGGAAAACAGCTTTGCAAAGCCCAACGTGGAGCTGAAATAAGTTTTCTGCTGTTAGGTCTGCTTGCAAATGCATAAAGCTGTGATAAAGAGCTGAGTTTGTAGATCTGAATGTGAGGATGGAGGAGAAAAGGCCTCTTTCCTCTGGAGCCTCTGTGAGAAATGAAAAAATATTGTGCCTGGCTTGGCTCCAGGCTCAGCGAGGGAATGGACAGCTCGGGGTGGCTGCAAGTTTATGAAAACAGCAGAGGATGTAGCTGTGATGGCTGGTCTTTAAGTGTTTCTCTTCAAATCTAAAAGAGGGCTTATGTCCCGCAATGTTGGTGTTAACATGCTGCGCCTCTCCTCTTTATTGGCACTGTGCTTTCCTGAGCCTGTTTTTATACCAAACCCCACTAATTACACCATTATGTAATGACCCCGTCTTTTGGCCCTGATGAAATGAGAAAAATAATGCTCAGCATATTAGATGTCAGAGTCCTGATGGAATCACTGTTTGTCTGTCAGCTGCTTGTCGCTGAAGAAAGACAGCATATTTTTCGAGTTATGGTGACGCTGATGATAAAATCACATATTACATTAAGCATGTTTTCGTTTGAGCTAAAGCTGGAAAATATGTGTCATGATTAGCAGTTAGTGTATCTTGTTGAATGCTGCTTCCATTCTGTGTCAAAGCCAAGATAAGCCTGACAGGCGGTATGGAAGGGGATTGCTAAAAGCTGTAATCCACATTTGGTGCATTGAAGCAGTTTAAGATTGGCCAGCGCTCTTCTTTCTTCTGATTTAAACTTAGTCCATTATGCAGTGTATACTGTAATGTACATATACACTGTGTACTACATGCATAAAGTGTGGCATGTCTTGTGGATATATATACTGGTCTATTTAATGATTTACAAGAGTGAATTTTGCAGATTCAGAGTTCTAAAACCCTTGAACTTTTATTAGAGTATTGATATCGATATTTTGGCTGTAGTTATTAATTTTATTATTAATCAGAGTTCCAAATTAATAGTTTAGTATGCTTGATTTATGAGACTGATTTATTAATTAATTGGCTATCATTTTCCCTTCTTTAAGGGTGGTGCCCTGAGGTGAATTTAATACAATTTAAATTCTATTATTTAATGTAAAAATTGTTTACTTCTGATAGCCTGAAGTGGGTGTAATCACTCCACTTTATCTTTATTGCACCAATTAATGTGTTAACACTGTATAATTTTGTTGCCTCTTTGAGGTTATTAATTATTGTTACATATTTGGGTATCCATAAAGCCATATAACCCCTACATTTATTAAAATCTTAAAAACATAAACTTATGTGTTATTGTACCATACATATTGTAGTCTTTCTTTTGGTGCTCATAAACAATTGTGAGGCTCATGAGTGCTTTACAAGCACATTAAGTACTTCAGTTTGTAGTTAAAACTTCACTTCAGTACATCATTACAATTTTTTTGTGAATTCACTATATTGCCAGAGGTTCAAAGAAATGGTTGGACATCATCTAGTTTCCTCAGAATTGTTGCTCATTGTAATACTTTTGAAAGACACTGACAAACAAACAATGTTGCCTTGCTGATAGCGGCGTCAGATCACATGTGTTTTTGTTAAAATTATGTTTTTAGCATTTTGTGCCTTTATCAGATAGCTGACAGTATAGACATGACAGGAAATGAGGGGAGAAAGATGGGGCATGACATGCAAGAAAGGTCCCTAGTCGGAAGGGAACAAGTTCATGGTCAGCGCCTTAATCCCTAGGCCACCACAACGACACATATGGGTCATTTTTGGGGGCAATGACGAACAATCTCTTTTGTCATTTGGCTTGGAGGACGTGAATTGTTGGAAGGGTAAGTGCAGCACACAGTGGTTGCTTGTGGTAGTAGGCAGGTAGTAAGCAATTGTGAGGCTCACGGGTACTTTACAAGCACTTTAAGTATTTCAATATGTAGTTGCGGTGAAAATGTTTCAGTTTAGGTAAAAACTTCAAGCAGACTTTATAGACATACAGAGGAAAAACTAGAGAAACTGGAGAGTAAAAAACAGTTCCTCGTCAGTGCGTACTTTTCTGGCTAGCTCCAGCTAATGTCTATAGAGTCGGTATTTTGGCCGTTGAATAAACACGGATGGCAAAAGCAGTCCACTGGTCAAATTTATTAATAATTCAACCAAAATCATTGTTTGGTCTGAACACACATTTAGTGTACGAACTATTCAACAAGAAGTCTATCACTAACAAACCAGAACTTGTCCAAAAGTGGTAGCTAGCAAGCTAACTGGCTAGCTTTCAGTGTGAGAAATATTCTTTTCGCTGGTCATGTGGTCCATTATGTCCCCTGTGGCTGGCTAGCCTACCACAACACTTTTGATAAAAAATAGGTCACAGTTGAGTTACAGTCAACAAGCATCATTTTGTGACGTTTGAGGCTGTGCCTCATGGGCTCTTGGATGGGCTTTGGAATAAAATGAGATCAATCTGTCTTTTTGAACTCCTGCCATTTGTGTAAACGAGGCCATTGTGGAAAAGACAACAGCATCTACCTGTCTCAACACTACATTTTACATTGCATAGCACTGTAAAGGAATTCTATTGATTCCCAGCCATTTGATTTCTAGATCTACCAGCAGAATCTTTGAGACCAGCCAGGCAGCAGACACCAATAGCTTTCATACAAGCCGTTCTGGCTGTAATTGTAATTTCTTCATTTTAAAGAACTTCACATGTTAGGCTACTTTGTACAAGGTGATGTCAACAGTGAGACACTTAGTGGACACTTTAAAGGCTTGGATTTTATAGTTATAAACAGTGTTAACTGAAGAGAAGTGTAAAAGGCCTTTTCAAATCATTTGGAATACATAGGCTGATAAGTCATACCTATAGTTTCGTTACATTAGATAATTCAAATTATTCCACATCATGTGAAGACAACTGAGCCACCTCTATAACAACTGAGTAAAATCCATCTGCCAATGAAGACTTGTAGTAAACTAGTAAAAATAAAGAAGAAAAAAAGAAACTAGTAAGTGGACCTTGAATTAAAATTTTGTTTTGTCTCTACATATAGCACATTAAATGACACAAAACTATACTGCATGCATTGTCCTAGTGTGTCCTAGAACTTCTCTTGCCTCCAATCGTCTTGTACTTCTTCTTAATGCGGTCACAACAGTCACAGAAGCCATGTCCTTTGCAGTGTTTGTGACTTGCTGTAGCCCTTCTACTATACAGCATACATACTGTACCTGCTGGAGTAGATAGGTCCACACATCACACCAGCGACAGAGGACTAAATGGCTGCTTGTAACGGTGCAGTATATCCTTCAGAAGGTATAATCACAGCCACACGTCTGTACGTGTGTGTGTCCTGAGGAGGCAGTGGCCAGGGTTGGTTAGTCACACTTAGCATGATTAGGAGCAGCTTTCAGACATTTTCCCAGTGTGCCTCTGTGTGGAGATAATAACACCCAGAGGAACCGTCTCAGTTTGGACACCTCTCTGAGCCTGTCTGACATGTGCAAGTATCTGTATTCGTGGATGTGAGCTCACTGCAAAACATAACCCTCTTCAGCATTTAAAGGGCCATACCACCAATTTTGTTTCTAGCCCATTAACTACATCATTTTTTATTACTGCTGACTTTTCTCTTTTCTCCTTCTGTGGCAATTGCAGATCACTGTGCCAACCTGTATAACCTTTTGTTTCTTCCAAACAAGCCTAAGCCTAAGACTACCTGTGTGTGAAAGGATATTTCCAAAAAAAGACTTACAGTACGAGATAATGAGTATGTACAACATTCCTGATCTTTTCTGCAGTGCGTTCATGTGTGCGTGAACTGTTTCATGTGTGCACATCTTTGTGCTTGTGCCCGTGTGTGACCATGGGTGCGTGTCAATTAATGAAACGAGTTGTGCTGTAGTGTCTTCATAACACCTGATACTCAGAATGGGTCCCAAGGCTCCTAGCTCCATGCTCCACATGAAACACCCAGCTCCCCTGCATGTCTACCACACTGAAGAAATTCCCTTCATGTAGCACAATGAATAATGCACATCGAGGACAGAAAAAAAAACCTTTCATAGCTCCTGTATGTATAATGAAGGTAATGTGTTTGTGCAGTTTGTCTGATTAGGTGAAAGCCTGTCGTATATCTTGTCCCTTAAGGGTGCAGAGGCTGCTCACTTTGATTTCCCTGCACCTGCAAATGATGCAGAAATGATTTTGCAATTGATCCCGGAGTGACTGATGTACGATCAATTGTTGTCACGCCATTGTCGAGCCCCTCCAACCTCTGATGGATGACACTGTCGATATCTGTATTGCCATTCAGGTCTATTGACCTTTCTCTGAGGCATGTTGGCACCGCTTGGCCCCGTCATTATGGCTGTGATCCAGATGCCGGGGGTCGGCATCGGGGGAGCCTGCATCTATCAAGGGGAGCCAAGAGCTGCTAAACTGAGCAGGACCAGAGATAGAAGAGATAAAAGAGGACCGAGGTGAGAGACAAACAAGGAACAGAGATAAACACACAATGTACTGTACAGATACAGATGTACAGTAGAGCATGTTTGAAGGCTCATAGAGATTTTTTACATGGCCTTAAAAAAAGACACACGAATATTTTACCGGAGCTTTAGGTGGACGGCTTCCATTTAAAAAAAAAAAAAAGAAAAACCCTACAGCAACTGGACTGGAGCCTGAACACAGCCTGAGGAAATGGGACCTAGCTCAGCGTTTGCTGATGAGCAGCCACTGGTTTGTTTTAAGCCAGCGTGCATAGCTTGGTCTGTTTCCACATCCAGCTCTGAACCACCTGGGAAAACATCTGACCAAAGATGAGCTGGCTCTTAACTGGTACAATCTAAAGATCCATTGTCCAATTCACTTCAGTATTACAGGAGTCTTAAAGAAATAGTTCAAAATTTTGGGAAATACACTTGTTCTACTTCTTCCAACACTGAAGGGTCAACATCAAAGTTCAAAAATACACCTACCAACATCTCTAAAACTCACTAATTTACACATTGTATCTTGGTTTATTAAAGAGAAACTCTGGTATTTTTAAACCTGGGCCCTATTTTTACAAATTTTGGAGTCTTAATGACTAATAGTTGCCAAAAGTTTTGGAATTGGTCCAGTAGATCGCCTCCGTCGGCACCCGTGAACGGACTGCAAGGGCTGCAACGTAATCCTTGCGGGCAATTGCGCCCGTGAAAAGTATGTCCACTAAAAGTGCTTGTTTTTGTCTCAGACTGTTATTCTAAGTGTCTGACAACATTATGGAAAGGATCCCTACAGAGTTTGTTAAACTCTTCACTCCAACCCTGACTCGCGTTTCCACCGTCGTCTTCCTGCAACAACTCACGAGATTTCAGAACACGACTTTTCCTTGAGAGAGACTTCTGTTTCTGGTGGAGGGGGGTAATATTCTGAGAAAAAACCTCGGATATTTTCAGAGTTTTTTCTCCAAATATTATCCCCCTCCACATCTCTGTAATTTATTATTATTTTTCTACAACCATCTACAATGGCCCTAATACGCCATCGTAGTTTGACGACCTTTATCTAATTTTTTGTTAGGGTGAGATCAGTATTTATTTCATGGGACTTGCGTACAGTATGTGAATGCTTGCATGTGAATACAAAACACGTATTGGTTGTAATATCCTTTTTGAAAATGACAATTTGACCCGGTTGATCTCTGAAAATAAGTTTTCACGTGGGAAACAATTGTGTGATTGCAATACACGTGCTCCTAGTACTTGAAAACATATGTGAAGAAGTGAAAGATCGAAAGAAAGAATGCAAAGAATAAAATTGTGCAACAATACTGTGTTTTCTGCTACATAATTATGCCAAAAAACAATGATATCCCTAAAATGATGTATAGCGTATAAAGCAAAATTCTGCACAATGTACAGTATTTAGGTAGCTGCAATGCCCTGTACAATAAAGTATGTATTGTATTGTATGTTTACATGTTCATGCATTTTTGTAAGTTATCAGATTAAAATGTAACATTTGGGTCCATTCAGTTTCAATACTTTGTATAGAGAACATGTAATCAATTCAACTTCATCATATTGATAATATCGTTGTGCTCCATATCAGTGTTTAGCAGCTGCTGCAACACAGAAAGTCCAAGCCAGGCTGAAGCTGGAGTAAAAAAAAACAAAAGAAGATTGAGTACTCCTCACTGTGTGTGCTGCGGTAGCACATGTGAGTGGTTCCATCAAATTGTATTTTCTACTTGTTGTTTTTAATGTCTTCTATTTTTATTCCGCTCGTGCTCAGTGGCTGTGCTGTTATCAGGTTCCTACCCGCCACGACAGCAGGAGCTACATTTCTAAATTAAGCCTCATGAATTATTCTTGCACTGCATTGCCTCTTGTTCCTCACAGCAATGAAGGAAGAAAGTTTTCTTAAAGGGGATTGTTTTGAAGTCGTAAGATCAAAGATGCATCTGCAGAAGACACAGTAACTACTGTGTGAATAACACCAGACTGTAGAAAGGTATGTTGCAGTATAAACACCTCACACAGTATTCCCAGAAGAATCCCTCTTCCTCCTGTGTATGAAGTCCTCCTTCAGTACACTTTCCACCTCCATTCCCTTCAACATTTAAAATCATAAGAGCAACACTGTTGGACCTTCCACGTGTATCATTGTGAAGTTGCAGTGTGTTCTTATTAAGTCTAAATCTGGAGCCAGGTATCTGGACAGCTACTTAAAAGTATTAGCAGGACTTTGATAATTCCACTAACTGCCTGTCAATTGGATAATTTAGTAAATTTGGGTCAAAATACTCCAAACTGATAAACAAGGACCAGGAACAGATGACCTTTGTCTAAGGGGCTCATCTCTGCAACAAGGCACTCAATACTTTCTGCAGCAATTAGGAATTATTTCATTAAAATGGTACAGAGGCTGTTTACTTACTGAGAGCTGCTAAGCATTGCCATGACTGCACTACAAGTACGTAAGATGCGAAATACAAACTTTTCTCTGTGAGTGCCTTTCCTTTCATGGTCTCTATTAATTCATGCCTTTATCCAGAGCAAAAGCCTTCCATGGATCTGTTGTCTGTCTGTCTGTTTTCTTTCCCCTTACATCTGAGGAGTATACTTACTTACCTTACTTTAAGGTAACACTTGCTTCATGAGACGATTAGAAGTCTATCAGCTTTAAAATGCCTTAATCATCAAGTGTATGCATTCCTTAATATTAACCAATTGCCCCCAAAATTGCTGAATTTATGCAATTGTATCTTTAGATATATATATATATATATATAAATCTGTTTAAAATTTTGGTTTACACCAACTTGCGTCTTACTTTCATACTTCGGGCCATCATTTCTATTCACCAAGTTAATAGCTGAGATCTGGGAATGTGGCAACATCGCTAAAAAGAAGGCAAGAAACTCTCACTGTCACAGTTTACAGATGACTTCCTGGTTCAACTTTGACCTACTGTACTTGCTGTAACTGTGCACACAGTGTTCCTGTGCAATGAGGGACCCAGAAACAGTGGCGATCCTAGACTCTGGGGGGCCCCAGGCAAAGAAGCCTATTGAGCATTCAGTCAGTTCAGTCAAAAAATGTATTTGATCAATTGTGCTTGATCAAACGTCATAACTTACAGACTCAGCATCAGTAAGTTAGGTAGGCGAGCCCTGCGTTCTCCTGATTCTCCCAAATAAAGTTTTCCCAAAGATCACGTCATGATTGACACCTGTGAGTGTGCTCGCGATTTTTTCAGGCGGGTGTATGCGCGGGACCTCGATACCATGGCTTCACTGCGGATCACTACTGAGACTCTGGCTCCAAATGACATCACCAGTGCAAGATGGCAGGGCCTATATCTTCATTTTTGTACAGTGGGAGGAAGTGGAGACGCATCAGCCATCTTTATATACCGTCTATGCTCCTGATGGTGCGCCTCTGCCCAGAAACAGCGCTGAGCTCTGAGGTGATTTTAGCATAGTGACCACAGTCGGTATTGCAGAATCATGTGGCGACCACTGGCCTAAAAAGCATTTTCCCCATACACAATCATTGCAAAAAGAACAGCTGTAAAATGATGAATATTTCTGAGCGTCGCAAAAACCTTGAAATGACTTGTATGATCAGAGTTTGACCCATTCAGTCCTATCACATTTGTAAGTTAGTTTCAGAGTTAGTTTCACAGAGCCATGTCAGTTAATTATTTCATGCCAAGGATAGAGATGAAAGAACCGTAAGACACAGACACACAACTGTTCAGACACACAACTGCGCGATACACAGTGGTCTCAAGCCAACTGCCAAAGCAAAAGTTTCAACACTGAGGCTTCCAGTAAGCAGGAGCAGAACTTGCTGAATGTGTGTGCGCTTCCTCTGTCCCTCTTGATTAAACTGTTAGAGTAATGTGTGTGTGACAGCAGGGAACCCCGGGGGAGATAAGACTGCTGGAGCCAAACAAGAAGTAGCTCTCCTCCCACTGGAAGCTGCAGCATCTCTTATCTCCCACTGCTTCAACCTGTTATTGACACACCAGACAACCCCCCACCCCTAACCCCGGAGGACTCCTTACACACAGGAAGCTGTGAGAATAATATTCATATTCCAGCTGAAGTTGGACTGTAAGAGTACATTGTGGCAACATAACAAAACAAAAAAATGTCTCCTTTAGTGTGTGAAGTACAGTTTGTCTCTCAGGGACAAGACACCAAATATATATACAGTATAGTATCTACCAGTTATTCAATAAGTATGTACAGAATCATATCCATCATACCAAGGGTGGATGACACTTTGGTTGAGAACTGATTTTTAATCAAGAACCAGGATAGGCCTTTTAAAAGGTAAACCCAGCCACACATTAGGCTCCTTCAAATGTTAAAAGGTGCTTCCTTTGTTCTACCTTAGCTGGCAGGTGATAAGACCTTATTACCACAGCTAATGGAGGAGGACAAAGGGGGTTATGTTTGTCGCTTGGTGGTGTGTGTTTTCTTATAGAAAGGCGTTTAAGTTCCAAATGGAATCATGAGCCTTTGAGAAAAAAATGCAGCAAAGGGGACATGACACATGTCACCTGGCGGTAGCTTTACATTTATAGTGGTATCGATATTCTCATCTAACTCTCGGCAAGAAAACTAATAAGCCTTTAAACAAAATTAAAGTTTCTGTATCTCTTAGCAGACATATGAAGATGGGACATTGGGTTTTTGGCACCGTCAAACAATACAGAGGCATTGGAGAGATAATTTTTCCAACAGGCTTATTTCCTTTGTAATAACCCTGTGACACAAACATCCACTGTACCTGTCAATTATTGCTGTTGTGTATATAAATATATATATATATATATATATTTATATAAATATCTGTACATACCTTGTCGAGCTTGTTGTCAATTTGTTCTACAAGTAATGATGATGGTTTTGGATGCACTGGGTTTGAAAATAGTGTATGGACCATTCAGAGTGGGCCAGCAGATCCCATCCCATCCAGTCACACTCCATGCTATTAGCATGACACCCAGATACAGATCATATTTTAATACCATGTCCCTGTCCTTCTCTCTGCTCTCACCTCTCCTCAGTGGCATGCAGCACAGCGGCAAGATGCTATCTGGTGGTCGTTAATTAGAACGTGTGGTTACAGATCACTTTAATGGCCCCCTGACTACAGATTAGAGCGTTATGAGCACCATTATACCGTAGCAGTTTATAACTCTGTTACACAGAATTCAGCAGTGAGGACTGATCACACCTCAGCAACACCCCGCTCGTCTTCATCGGCACCCTGAGTCAGACGGCAGCTACTTTGGTTTGAGGAGACTTGGGGTGGATGCCAGAGGTGAACTGCAGCTGATTTATAAGGACAATTTTTCTGCTGGGAATATCTTGGGAAATCCTTGAAACCTGGGAATTAGTTTCAGCTTCTGAACCAAGCCTGTGGTGTTACTGTACAGAGTAGAAGGCTTGACATTTCTTTTCTGCTCTATCAACAAGTAGGCCGTCTCTGCAGCAAGGTCAAACACTTGTTGTCACACTTATGTGTTTACAACTAAACAGGCAGTCAAAAAGTGCTTGAAGAAAATTGATCATTCAAATGAAAAGCTGCATATCTAAAATCGAATGAACTATTACAAGTAGTTTTTCCTTATAAACTACTTTACTACTATCTTGGGTTGAAAGATGAGTTGAGGTTTCCTATGTCTAATAATGTCTACCACTATTCTTCCAAACCAGTGACAGTCAATGATTGATAACTTAAAAGACCTTTTTGTTGGTTAGAGTTAAACTATCAGCTTAGAGGTTCTGAATACTTCACATCATGTCATGTGTTGTTATAAATACTTTTCCAATTGTCTCAATTCACATACTACATACAGAGGGTCACCATAGGCATTAGGCTTCATCGCCAGGGGGCCATGAATGTCTGTATGAAATTTCATGGCAATCTATCCAATGTTTTTTGAGATATTTGAGTCGGGACCAAAGTGGTGGGCCAACCAACTGACCGACCAACTAATACTGCCATCCCTAGAGCCGTGACACTAGCAATTTTGAGGGTATTATACATCTCTTAGCCAAAGGGCAATGAGAGCTGTAATAAGACAACAAAATATTGGGGTGATGATACAAGGACAGTGATGGAACAGACAGATTTCAAACAAGCCGATGAGGTTGAAGGTTGAGGCTGGAATCCCCTGAGTGTGAATGTGATGGTGAGGGAAAACTTAGAGACAGGAAAAGAGCAACAGACAAATACAAATTGACAGCGCTACACCTTGTTATACCCAACTAATTCCCATGGGTTTCTCATGATAGTTAGGATTGTATTTCTGTTCATGAGTATGTACTGTTTCATTCATCATCTACAGTTGGAAGAGCTACAGAGATGTAACTAACTCATACTTAATGTGTGTCTGTGTTACAGTGTTATTGGAACAAGCCTCTGAATCGACCTGGGTGACACTAAACTCCACCACCATGCATCTCTGGAGTGCCGAGGTGGTACCACACCTGCTCCAGACACACTAACTGCAGCCAGGGTTCACCCGATGGCCTCCCAGCTTCGCCAAGCCTCAGCTCACTCAGTGCTCGGTGCACCCTTTGTCCATCGCCGTGATGAAGACCGCCAGCCGTGCACAGCCCCGCAGCAGTCCTCCACTGGTGCAGATGAGGCGCTACACACCTGGGGTGTATCCTTTCCTGTTCCCGTCGATCATCAGCTCCCTGCCACAGCTGCCGCCACCATCACCGCAGAGGCTGCAAATCCAGCAGCCATCCAGCAGCGGCAGCACACCCTCACCTGTTGGTGAGTACTGCTGCTGCACCTTAATGTTCTTGAGGACTTGTTGCAAGCTGGCTTTAGAGATATGCCAGTACTGAGCGGAATGAACACTGAGTGGAATCTGTAGCACTGAATCCTCAAGCTGATAGGAGTATACTGAATTATGAGTGATTCACAGTGTGTGAATCAGTGGCTTTTTGCAAATGCTCAGCCATGACTTTGCAAACTCTCATGCAGCCAGAAAACAATTATGGAATTGTGCCTATTGAAATTTGAAACATTGTGGTCTGCAGCCACACCACCTGCACACAGCTCCTTCTAGGTGATTGGCTCATTGGTCTGTGGTACCCTCCAGCCAGTCACCTGTTCCTCCTCCTCCTTCATAATACACACTAGAAACATGATTGCCAACGCCTTTAAAGAACACAGTGTCTGAAGAATACAAGTTTGAATCTGGGGATGTAGATTTACTTAGTTTACCAGACCTCTGCAGCCCACCCCTCATCTCTGCTTGAGGCTCCAGGCTACATTGGCTGCTACCAGTATAACACACTAGAATCACGGACAGAACTGGCGCTGCTCGAGTTGCATTGAGAATAATGTAGGCACCAGGTTTTGACAGAACGAGTGGAATAAAAAAGATGTTATCTCTGTTCGCTGCATCGACTTTTAGCTTTTTTTAAACTGTCCACTGTGAGTCCGACAGCGTTATAGGAGTGCAAGTGAATTTTAAAGGGGAACTCCGCCAATTTTACACATCAAGGTCCGTCTATCAGACATATCTGATGATGTCATCAGGGTTATCTCAGCTCAGGATTGAAATCTACACATTTATTACAGAAAGCCTGAGTTGCAAACTGCGGGCATAGAGTTTGAAAGATGCGGGCATTTACGCAGCATAGAAGGTCTAACGAAAAGATTCTTCAGTTGCATTATGGGAAATGTATGTTTCATAATTTTTGAAGCCTGACCCATGCAAGGGACTAAAAGTCAGGATATCTCGGCCTCTGCTGCTTCAGTTTAGACTGTTTTTCATTCTACCATTATTTAATTCTGTCTCCTGTTAGTTCCCCAATTTTATAGAAGTCTAATACTAAATTTCTGGAGTAAAATAGTATTAATAATATGATAACATAGATACCTTTTCTGAATGTTGAAAATGAAGGTTTTTGCAACGCGATAGTCTTTTTTCAATAGCAGTAGTCTCTACTCTAAAACTCTCTTGAGGAGTATCTTGAGAAGCACCTCAAAACTTTAAGAGGGACACATTTAGGTTAAGATGACTATCCTAGCTCCAGAATTAAAAAGATTAAGGACTTGGCTTCATTGTTAGGAGATAAAGTTAACAATCTCAGATAACAGTGAGTAATCCAGAGAGCAGCATGGCTCCTGGATTATTCCGTCACTGTAAGTATCCCCTGGTGTCTCCCACTACTGTAGCAATATTTTGACACACTCTGGTTTGTGTTGCCTAAGCCTGAGCTCTGCTGTTTTCCACTTTCAGCTCCACATATTTACTCTCTCTCTCATTCCTTTCCTCCCTGTCGCCCCCCCCACCCCCACCCCCCACACCACCACCTAAAAACCTGCTCTGACATGAAAACCAGCAGGCAGGTTCACCCAGGGGGGGGGATTCTTCTCCCAGAGAGGGGCTCAGGTGTGCAGCTCTGACTGCTGAAGTGTAAATAGACACAACACAGAGAGTCAAGCAATTTTAATATTGGTCGTTTTTGTTGAGTTTTCATTTCTGTTGATAGACTGTCTCGTCCTCATTTGAGGAATTTGACACAAGCCAAATGCAAAATGTTTTCTGTTTTTCATATTTCAGTAAGAAGCCTCCCTGTTTTTCTTGTTCTTGTTTGCATTCACAGCTAATTAAAGCCCAAACTCAACACTTAGCTGTTGTCTTGATAAATAGAGCAAAATGTACAGCATTATTATAAAATCACAAACTCATACATGCCCCCTGTAGCTCTCTTTTCAACAGAAATCCTGTTCTTATTTATTCATTTTAGTTGGTATTATTTTGCTGTTTGTTTGTTTGGTGTTAAGCTGTTGTCAGTGAAAGACATCATTTCACCCACAGATGTTTCACTTGAAAGGCACTTTTACATACAGCTCGTCATGAATAAACTTCATAAAAATGCGGAAAATTTGCAGTTAAAATTGTTACATCATCGTTTGGCACCATGAAAGTACAAGATGATGGTGAGCCACTTTGAATACGTCTTGGAGATGCGAGCCCTGCATTTGAGAAGAGCCATTCTGATACCAACCATGCCTAGAATGGCAGTTTTTAAACTACTTCACAGGCTATAGGTTACATGTGCACTGGTGCAGCATCTGCACACATTCCTTGACTTGTAAGCATCTAATTATTAGAACAAGTGCTAAGTGGGTCCGTTTATATGGACTATATTAAAATGTGCTGGCAACTAAAACAACTGTTGTTGTAATACGATGGCGTCTAGGGTTGGGCAATGCTGGTTACTTGAGATCGCTGATAGGCGATCTGATCGCCAGGGGGCGGTGGGAGTAGGAGGGGAAAAGGCGGTGAAACGCCACTTCAGATCAAAAATTGAACTGGCCTGTGACGCCATCAGCCGTAAGTAATGTCACCTGTTCAACAGCCAATCAGCTCGTAGACAAGTCAGCTGGTTGAAGTGGCAGAGTTTTGGACAGAGGAAAGAGAGGATCACTTCATCAATTTGTTTGAGGAACAGCCATGTCTGTATGACACAAGCCTTAAATGTACTCCAATAAGATCTTCTTCAAATTATATCCAGCCACAAAAAAAGCCTGAGAAGTCGACAGACTGGCACATTGCACACATGTGTCTAACTGGTTTTGTAATTAAGGATTTAGAATTCTCTCTTGTCACTCATGCTGAGTAACGGGGCTCAGCTCACATGCTGCTCCACCAGAAACATCTCTAAATGCATGGTAGGGTGCAGAATCTAGAGATTATTTTTAAAACATCTTAGTTCTGGTAGTAAGTTACTTAAAATCGCCTTCATATCGGCGTAGGAAAAACCAACTGTCGTTCACCCTTTCAAACGTCGATATACGATTGCCAATCAGCACAAGCCTTTTTGCGACATGTGTGACATCATTTGTTGTGATTAAAAACAGGAGAAAATAAAAGAAAAATAAATGCTGCAATTCAGCAGAGCTAAATTTTGCCTTGCATGTGTATTGTTTTATTCAGTAATATGTCTTTAAATTACATGAAAATGAATATAGACTTTTATTGACAGTAACTTAACACAGCATGAAAAAAGGTCAAAGAAGTGATTTTATAATTAGTGAATAAGAATACTGAGAATAGCAGAGTGGTGAGTATGATATGACTCTGTGGAAATGTGCATTATACTAACGTTACCATGTGAGCCATTAGCTCACTTCCTTCACAATTTCCCCCATAAAACCCGTTTCAAGGTTTGTGAGTTGTGAGCAGGTCAATCAATGAGTGATTTTCCTATAGACTGTTTCATTAGAAACATTTACAGAGGCCTAAACACAAAAAATGACACAATATTTAAAAAGAAAAAATTTATTCAATCTTAAATTTGATCATTATGGAAGCCGAGAATGGCCGTACTTGCAATTCTTTTTTAAAATGTCGTTATCTCGAGATAACGACATAATCAACTCGTTAAAACCAGATAACAAAAGGTTGTTTTCCCCTTATTAGCCTACTTATGTTTATCAGAGATCAGGAGTGCCATGCCAGCATGCATAGATGGCCTCTTGACAACTGATTTAAGCTGAAAATATCAGATCAAGGAGTACCCATTATTGATCATGGCATCAGACTGTACTTCAATCAAGACATAACACAGGCAGAAACTGCATTGTGTCTTTCAGTCCTTGTCATTTAAAGAGAAGACTACGAGATAAATCGACCCATTATCACAAGAAATCGAGCTTTGTTATATCGAGATAACAAAATAATTACCTCATAATCTCAAGACAACGGCATTAAAAAAATAATTGCAAGCACGGCCGTTCTTGGCTTCCATATATCATACATCTTACCTTAATTGTACCCTTTTTTGGTCATCAGATTACTTACCTTCCATAATCATCTTGTGACCTCTTTGATTAATCTTGTGACCCCATTTGGGGTTCCAGCCCTGAGGTTGGGAAACACTGGGATAGTTTCACTTCAATCAGAAGGGCAGATGATTGTATATTGCAAGTAAACCTATGGTAAACCCATATCATTATGGTTTTGTGTTTAAAAATACCATTGCACAAAGTCAGTTCCTGCAGTTGAAAGCAAGTTGAAGAGAATGTCGATACATTACTATGATCTTGCGTTGCTGACTGGGGCACGACAGAGTGTAGACATGAAATATACAACACCAGCCATATAAACAATATAAGCAATAACAAAAAGTAGATAAAAAGAGAACAGATGCTGTTTTCTCCTTCATCATCCTTTGGGGTGTGAAACAGACGAAAGCAGGGACTGTATTATTTACAACATTAGAGACAAAAGAATAAATGCGAGGCTGTCTGATGCAGATATGTCTGCATGCGTCTGAACTTGGGACATCAAGACAAAAACAAAACAGATGAAACAAACAGTAAGGTAATGAGCGCTGCTGCTGAGTGTGATTTGTGGATTCACACAAATGATCGGGGCCTCCGCAGCGTCCCCGGGGACACGCTCAAACACTTGCTGTTGTTGGGTCGGCGGTCCGGTTCGCCCTGCCTGCCACCTTCTACCTCCACTGGGGGATTCATGAAGGAAACTGAACTCTACTGCAAACATCACAAACCTCCTGGGAACTCCAGTGGCCCAGTCAACATCACTGAGGGGTGTGTGTGTGTGTGTAAAAGAGAATGTGTATGTATGAGAGAGAAAAAAAAGAAGAACTAAAGACCAAGGGAGATATTATAATCAAGCTCACACATTAATACATTTATTCAGAATTTTACATTCACACTGCAACTAACCTTTTGAAATCTGCACTTGAAATGGTCCTCCAGTGCGTACGTTGGTATTTTTGCTTATTGTGGTGTCATTTCTTGGAGTACCTTCAAATGCTTCATATCCCTAAAATCTGTACAGCCTAAGCTAAATGTAATATAATTCAATAAAACGTAATAGTTGATAAAAGTATTGCAATTGTGTCATGAATAAAAAACGTTTTTTCATCAAATTTAACTAAATGAACACACAAAATATCTTGATCCAAAACAATTCTGAATGTAGAAACTCCACTTGATGAGTTTCATATTGAACACCTGTTCTCATTGTACCCTATACCCTGATGAAGACTCTGAGTTGAAACACGTTGGTCTATCCATGATTTAATAAGGGATTTATATATTCATGATCTGCCTCCGATTCATTTTTAACAGCCTACCACACCTTGGACTTCCATTCTTAGCTCGTTAGTCATTGTTTCTTCATTCTTACTCGACCATTGGCCCTATCCTTGAAGAGCACCTGATTTTTTAACGTAATTTTTTATATCTTTACTTCACTATTACGAGCACTAATGTTCTTGACCAAATGCAACACACCCTGTTTTTTTCTTCAAAATCATTAGCAGATTCTAAAACATTACAAAACAGCATCACACAAAAATGTCACCGAGCTGGTTAATGGATCCTGTCATCCACACACTTCCAGCCTCTCCCCATCTGCTATATCCCCTCCCCGTACACTCTCTTCCCGTCTGGCCTTAAGGGGGATGGGGGAGGGGATACCTGTACTTCCAACCTGCCAGTGTCCTACCCGCTCACGACCCCAACACATTATCAAAGCCTTCATCTGACAGGGCAATGTCGACACGCTCCTCGTCTTATACAGAGATGCTTACGGAAACATTCCTGCCCCATCGTCCAGGAAATGTGTCTCTCTCTCTCCTCCCTGAAACCAACATGGCAGCAGAAGGCCTCGAGCAGAGAGAGTGTCCTGTCAGCGGTGATAAGCAGGCTCATCTTTGATGGTGGTGCGTAAATGTTTTTGAGGTGGATTTGCAGTAAAGTTACATCAGAGAAAGCTGTTGTAAACCGTCCACAATGAAGTCTGTGGATTATCCAAACCACTTAAATTGTGAATTTTAAAAATGCAACCTTTCAATGCTGTGAGCACCGCAATCAACATTCTATTAACTTCCATTGTACTAGGGTGGAGGCAGAAATCTCCAAAGATTGGCAAATAAAAGGAAAACTATTTTCATTGCTTGATGCCTTTAGAGGCAAGTGAAAAAAGTGAAAAAAAATTTGTAATTTGGGTGCAACAACCCTTTGATTGAATTACTTATTGAAAAAGAACTGGTTTGCAGACTGATTGAAGATGACTGGAGGTCATAGGTTTATCTGCCCCCATATCTTTCTTAATACTGTAAATTCTCAAATAAAAGGTGGTATTCAAATAATTTGGCAAGACTTTACTTAAAAGCTTGTCCCCAATAAGTTCAAGGGTGGTAGGACTTACTGTACTATAATGGCTCACATGGTAAAGAATGGTCAGCATAACGGTCATTTCCACAGCACTAATTCCATTTGTACAACAACAAAGTCATGTCTGTAGCTTTGGGTTTCTTGTTTTAACAGAAATACCATTCTTATTTACTAATTAATTTCTAATTAATCTCTACTTTACCTTTGTATCTGTCAGTGAAACTCAACACTTCCTGCACAAATGTTTCACATGAAAGACTTCCAGCTGCTCAAAGAACCTGATCCCTCCCTTTCCTGGTGGGCTTATAATGTAGTGGGTTTCATTGTCTGTAGCTTAAACGACAAAGTGGACAAAGCAACTGAAAATAATTAGTTAATTAGAAATCCATTCAAATTGTACTGTTATTTTCACCTGCCATATGTCTCTATTTATTGTATCTTACCTATTTAACCAATGTTTAGACTGATAGAACAAATGTCTTGGGGCCATTTAGTAGTTTATTAGGTTAGGGTCTTCGTTAGTCTTAGTGTCTGGGCCCATATTCTCAGCCTGCAGAGAGCTTATCTGGGTGTCTCATTTAACATAATTCACTTGTATGATTGTACTTGTATTTGAACTCTTTTGTGAATAAACTGAACTTAACTGAATGAAAACAGAGGAGAAAGACAGTCAGTCAGTTTTGGTAGGATTTTAATGTGAAACATCTGCAGGAAGTGTTGAGTTCCATAACAGCAGCTTAAGACATATTTTTGTAGGCCAACCCAGAAGTTAGCATCTCCCTGGTTCCCTCGACAAAAAGCCAATGGGATTTTTCCATTGGATTTTGGATTATTGCAGAAAATAAGATCTGTGGCAAACAACAGTGTATGATACTTACACGTTTTGTTCAGCAAGATAATCTTCACAACTGAACACCACTTTTATGATGTTTGAAGCGTAAATGCAATCGCCAGAAGTATAAAGCTAATGCTGGGCTATAAACAAACTACACCACGGTCGCATGACCTCAAAGTCACCACCACTAAGCTTCCAACTTGTAATTTGATTTTGCGCACTTACCTCTTCTACAGAACAGAGTCTGTAAAGGCGGACGAGTGAGTAGATGAGTTTCTGTGTTCAGCGTGATGACGTTTAATGTCCCCGACAACCTCTGTAGTCTAATTTGTTAGCCATTGCCTTTTTTAAGACACGTGAAAGCTTCAAAATTCACGAGTGGGGTATTTACTGATGTATTTTATGTCGAAGAACAAAATGTGAAAATCTTTTAAGCTTGTGTTAACCACAGACCTTATTTCAGGCATCGAACCAAAAACCCATTCAGAAACCCACTGACTTCAAGACGAGGGAACCGGAAGTGCAAAAATACTAACTCATTTCTGGGTTTTAGGATTCCTGCAGCACTCTATTGGGGGCCCATTATTTGAATACCAATTTTTTATTTGAAAATGTACACTATTATGAGAGATGTGACAAACAAAAAGGTTGCTTAACTATGACCTTCAGTCAGTGGAAGTTATTTTAAAACTTTACTTTAGGTATTCTAGAATATATATATAATATAGAGAAGCAGTTATCTGGCNGAACTTAATGCCTTTCAGTATCATATCCTTGACAAAGCTTGAGTGGCGACAAACTCCCATTATTCTATTAATCACTGGCTGATGAGCACCAGGTGTGCAGCACCAATTAATATCCATAAAGAAACCTCAACTTTTCATTTGAATTTGAGTGCTTCCCTCTTCTACAGAAGCCTTTGGGAAAGTTTGAGTTAGAACAGTTTGCAGTATAAACCTACGAGGCTGTAAAAGGCGGCCGAGTGAGTAGATGAGTTTCTGAGTTCGGCGTGACGACGTTTAACGTCCCCGACAACCTCTGGAGTCACTTATTTAGCCACTTGTTAGCAACCGGCTCTTTTAAGACACGGAAAGCTTCAAAATTCACGAGTGGGGTATTTACTGATGTATTTTATGTCGAAGAACAAAATGTGAAAATCTTTTAAGCTTGTGTTAACCACAGACCTTATTTCAGGCATCGAACCCAAAACCCATTCAAGAAACCCACTGACCTCCAGACGAGGGAACAGGAAGTGCTAACATGCTAACTCATTTCTGGGTTTTGGGGACTCATTCTTGCAGCACTCTNAACTGAATGAAAACAGAGGAGAAAGACAGTCAGTCAGTTTTGGTAGGATTTTAATGTGAAACATCTGCAGGAAGTGTTGAGTTCCATAACAGCAGCTTAAGACATATTTTTGTAGGCCAACCCAGAAGTTAGCATCTCCCTGGTTCCCTCGACAAAAAGCCAATGGGATTTTTCCATTGGATTTTGGATTATTGCAGAAAATAAGATCTGTGGCAAACAACAGTGTATGATACTTACACGTTTTGTTCAGCAAGATAATCTTCACAACTGAACACCACTTTTATGATGTTTGAAGCGTAAATGCAATCGCCAGAAGTATAAAGCTAATGCTGGGCTATAAACAAACTACACCACGGTCGCATGACCTCAAAGTCACCACCACTAAGCTTCCAACTTGTAATTTGATTTTGCGCACTTACCTCTTCTACAGAACAGAGTCTGTAAAGGCGGACGAGTGAGTAGATGAGTTTCTGTGTTCAGCGTGATGACGTTTAATGTCCCCGACAACCTCTGTAGTCTAATTTGTTAGCCATTGCCTTTTTTAAGACACGTGAAAGCTTCAAAATTCACGAGTGGGGTATTTACTGATGTATTTTATGTCGAAGAACAAAATGTGAAAATCTTTTAAGCTTGTGTTAACCACAGACCTTATTTCAGGCATCGAACCAAAAACCCATTCAGAAACCCACTGACTTCAAGACGAGGGAACCGGAAGTGCAAAAATACTAACTCATTTCTGGGTTTTAGGATTCCTGCAGCACTCTATTGGGGGCCCATTATTTGAATACCAATTTTTTATTTGAAAATGTACACTATTATGAGAGATGTGACAAACAAAAAGGTTGCTTAACTATGACCTTCAGTCAGTGGAAGTTATTTTAAAACTTTACTTTAGGTATTCTAGAATATATATATAATATAGAGAAGCAGTTATCTGGCATTTGGTTTGAAGTCAGTGTTATAACTACTGTAAACACTGCTGGTATTCAAATAAAGGCCAAGTCTCAAATAATAGCTGGACATGAACAAAGGAAGGCCAGTCCCTAATAAAGGTTGGGAAATAAAAACATTGGGTTTGGTGGGGGGGCAATTACCCATACTATAATGGCTCATGATGTTAGTTAAACAACAGAGTCATCTCATCGCTCTCATTTTCTCTTCTCTAACAGACATACTGTTTTCATTCACTTCCAATTGCTGCTTTGCCATTTTTTCTTAAAGTAATGGTGTTTTTCTTTAAGATGATCACCAACTGGAGGTCACCTTTTTATCTGCCATCACATCTTACATAATATGTTAAAAATTGCTGCATGTCACCTTTAAAGCAGCGGACACACTTAAAGTGCGATGTATGAGCTGAGGGAGGGGTGTCAGACAGAATTCATAATGCAATTACAGGAGGACGCTTGCTCTAAAGTTCCTTGGAATGAAACCCATATGTGCAGCAGTCTGTCAGGCCTGAGAGATGCTACACGATATAAACGCATGGACATACATTGAACACATTGTTTGCTTTAATGCTGTCTTTGTGCCGCTCTAACCACAGACTGATACAACATATCCGCACAGCAACCGATCTTTAAAGACACTCAGCTGTCAGTTTGCTCTCAAACTTGGCAAATGCACACTCACACACACACACTCACCCCCCCCCCAGATTCATCCCCCCCTCTTTCCCTACCCCTTCCTTTGTCTACCTCACTCATTTCAAGTCACTGTCTGCCTGACTGTCTGTCAGTGTTTCCCTGTTGTTATTTTAGAATCCATCGCAGGGTATTTAGGTCACATGCGGTTTCTAGCCCTGGCAAAGTATGAATAATGCAGACTTCTCTCATTACACCATGTGCTAACCCTCTGGATTGAAAATCAATGTGCACTCAAGTGGCTGGCAAATGAATGGAGCTAACTCGCCAGCCGCTCCGTCAAGAGAAGCGAGGAGAGCTAGCGGTACATCTCACAGTGTACCCTAAAGGTTTAACAGCATTTCTATTTTAACAGGTTCCAAGACTTTACCAAATACAATTTGCTTTTCATCTGCTGTCTGCGAGAGGCGGTGTTTCTTTATTCACCGAGGGCTGAATGTGATGAGAGCAAGGCTTGTGGAACAAAAAATAAGTGAGGAAAAGATTATTGGTCATTGACAATGCATAGAGGAATGTCTGAAAACGAGACCATTGTCGGGGCAGTATGACTGATTGAAGAAGGGGCTGGGAGTTTTTTTTACCCCCACTGTTTCCAACCTTTCAGTGCACTCCCTCCTACAGTTCAACCATAGTTCACATTGCCAGGAGTTTCCTCACCACCCGCCCCCACCTTCCCCATGTAGTGCTCGGAGAATCCTATGCATACATGCTGCTGCACATTTCACACATAGACTAAAAACAGCGTTTACAACATGATGTACAGTTTGTCTTGGGTTTGGAAAGGTGCCCGAGCTGCTGCAAGCAACACCGGTTACCCACTGTGATCACATTGGCCATGGTTTTTTTTATGGTGAGGGTTTTTTGTTTTTTTTTAATGGGAGAGACCCCCCCCCTGACATCTGGCACACATCTGGATCTGTTTAATGAGAGCCTCAGTCTGTCTGACTCTTTACTTCGAGCCCACCATCAATCCACTTCATTTGAGTTGTCTAGAGACTCCAACCCTCATCTCCTCTCTGGCAAAAGCCAAACGACAACGATACATGAATGATAACAAGAACCTGCGAGGGGGAAATTTAAAAACGAAGCAAAACTAATTGGGCAAGGCTTCAATTTGGTAATGCATCTTATGGTATTTACTCCCCAAAGCAATAAGCAACCCGTGATCTGAGCTGTGTTGATTACAGAGCTTACTGTATTTTATTGATATGATTTCTTTGCCGTGCACCAGCGGGAAGACCGAGGGCTCTTCTGCACCGTGTTTGTGTCTCCGGGCCATGAGAATCTGCTCGATAATAGGAAAGAGATTGTAGCTGGGACTGAATCCAAGCTCATTTTAGATTTCGCTTTTGGAAAATAAATTGACTTCTTAGTCAACAAACAAACTGGTACGAAATTTAAAGCGATGCTGGTGTTTTGTCAGAGGTAAATATCCAAATGCACATCTTAATGTATGGCCTCCCCTGCCTGTGGTCACAGTGCATTTTCCATGGTAGCCGTCCGTAAATCAAGAAAATGGCTCCTTTTGTGTGTTCATTAATAGGCACAACATGCGTCCATACAAAACCCCAACTATTCTTTGAATGGACTTTGATTGAAGGCCGGCCTTTTTAACAGCAGCATTCTTATTCTTGCCCTGTAGCAGCTTGTCTAGCTGTCCGGGCTCTTATTTATTACCCCTTGAAGATGAGACAATGAAAAAGCAGTTCTCAGAGATGTGTTTGCATTGAGAGGCCCGCAGCACAAAGCAGCCAGAGAGCATCTCATTGTTCGACAGTGTCAGTAGAGATGCGGCTCGCTTCAAAGATCGCTTCTTTTTTTAGTGGAGGTGGGTGGTAAGGGAGTGGAGGAGGGGCTCCGAAACTAACCATGAGGGGTAGGTTTCATCACAGGAAGGGATGTGGGGGCAGGGAGAGTGGGGTGGAGCTGGAGATCCAGGAGTCAAACACAGGCCAACATGAACTTTCCAGTGCTAAATTTGGTTCACAGCTATAGGAAGCTTTACTGCACTCAGGTTTGTGCCCTGCAGAAGATGCAAACACTGTGTGAAGTGTATCCTGCTGTTGCAACTGAGGCTTTTATAAGAAGTGGCAATGCAAATAATGCAAATGGTAGTTGCAGCAAAATGAGGAGCAAACTCCTGTTTTCACACAGCGTTTCCCTTCATTTGATCTGGACTCAGAAATGGAAAAAAAGGGGGCTGGGAAGTGAGTGGTATTCTTAAGCTACCCACAAAGAAGCTATTTAATGTGTGTCCTTGAGTTGTGTGTATGAACCTGCAATTATGAGGCAGAGAGCACAAGTCTGCACTCAGAGATAAGTTGGACGGATGTCGACTCATTCATAGAGAGGCAGAGCGCTTTGCTCTGCTAAATGGGCTACGGATACTCCACAACATGCAGCATGACTCTGAAATACACAGAAAGATGGAAAAACATGGGGGTATCAATGGAAAGGCACAAACAAAAACACATGAGTGCATATAAGCAATGTGCACACACTCATACTTATTTCTAATTTGCAGGTAGTGCTATCTGACATTCTGGAAAGTGCCTCCTAGTGAATATAGGATCATTCAAGTTTATTACATCTGGGTGTTATTGTCATAGTTTTGGCCATCATTCCCATTATTAATAATAACATTGTACTTACCAAGCTTATTTCTGAGATCTGGGAATGTGGCAACATTGCTACAAGTTTAAATCAAACCCCCACACTGTCCGTTGTAAACGTTGCATTTTATATACCAACTTCCTGGTTCAACTTTGACCTACCGTGCTTACCAAAGTTTCAGTTTTACCTACAAATAAAGTGGTTTAGTTAATCTGGCTAAACTGTCGGCTGTCTGATCCTCCGATCTCTTGCCACATTCCCAGATCAATTCATTTGATGAATACAATGGTATTATTACAGATAACGACTTTGAAAGCTACAAAAACGAGATCCAAGTTTGTGATAAACTGAGCCCCTTTGACAGAAAAGAATGCTGATATTAGACAATTTTACAAACCCAGGATTACATTCAATGATATTACATTATATAACGTTTTACAATGTCCAGTGCCAACGTTTTTTAAAATTCTTTCATTCTAAAAACTCTACGCATGTCAACTACTCTATGATTAAGATTAGGGAAAGATTGTGCATATATATCCAACTGAAAGCTATGCTGTCACTTGCTGCCATCATGCTGCTGCTGTTCATATAGCATAACAAAACGCCCCACCTCCACCCCAGCATCTACCTGTAAGCTCTGAGTCTACGTCCACGGGAGAAAGTTATTATTGTCACTCCCCACTCCCTGCTGTGCTGAACTGTGTTTCCTTGCGGGGAGTGACGAGTTCAAAGCTTAGATGCCAAACGTCAGTGCTGAACATATTCTACATTCACATAATAATTAATTCCACAGAGTTGGTTGACTTAACTATGGTCAAGTTATGGTTAGGGTTAGGCAACTAAAGTATTTGGTTAGGGTTAGGGAAATATCGTGGTTATGCTTTAATTATTATTACTATTAATTGTTTGATTGTGCAGGACAGGACTGTGTTCTCACGCATGAAAGTTGGATGTGTCACACACGGATCCACCGCCCCAACCACTCACACTTAATGTTTCACTACATAAATAGCATGCTACTTACTGTCAAGTCAAGTCAACAAGTCAAGCACATTTGAAAACAACCCTTGTCGACCAAAGTGCTGTACAGACCAGAGCAGGAAGCTAAAATCACAAATAAAGGAAACACCAGCAAAAACACCGATGTACATAGCTTATAGGCACAAATAAACAATGCATAGGCAAAGTCAAAAAATCTGCCACATCAGGAGGATTCAAAAGCTAGTGAATAAAAGTTTGTTTTGAGCCTGGACTTAAACATTTTGTTCAGGCCAATGCACTAGACGTTCGTAGGTGATTCGTAGGAATACTGGGCTTGAACTATCCTATAATGTTGATATATGTCCACTGTCCCAGACAAACAATCAAGTAAATATAGGAATCATATGGGCAGGTCACATTTGGAAGTGTCAAAAGGGCCAGTTCCCACAGACACTCTGAACCCTGCTGTCTCTGCTGTGATCTGTCACGCTGTGGCATACACACCGAGCAGTTGTGTTTGCAGTGTGTCTGCCTCTGCTGAGCCCTTTGTATAGCCACAGCTCTATATTTAGCCTCTGGTCACAACTTTGCTTCTAGTTCATCAATTACATTAGGCTGAGCACACTCAGCGAGCATATGGCTACTGGACGAATGCTTGTTGGTACAGCAGTAGGCTGAAGAGATAGCATTATCAGGACTGGAGGGCCATCACATAGAAGCTGCTTTCTTCAATCTCTCCATTTGCTACTTGGCTTCAGGTTCCTGGCCTCTACCAGCACGCATAACCCATGAACAAATCCCTCTTATCAAGTGAGTTTGTCTTGGGGGAAGGCCAACAGACTGTGGAGCCTTTCTTTTTTTGGTTGAGAGTGCGAACAAAAGGTTGTTTATGTGTGGAGGCTGTTCTCTCATAGAGGGAGCTGGGTTAACTGTGTCTGTTTGTGCCGATGCAGGCAGGCAGGCTTTGAAAGGCACTAAGCCACATACTCCTGGGTTCTGCAGAACAGTGGCAGCAGCGCTGTAGAGCTCCAGCGACTGATTAACAACCTCTGGATATACAGAGCAGAAAACTGCCAAGAGAGACAAAAGACCGACTGTGAACAAACAGCTCAGTGACAGGTTGATGGTTTCACTCGCAACAACATTGTGCACAACTGGTTCAACATCATTTAAAAAAGACGTTAAATGATTTGAATGAGTAATGACAGACAAGGAAATGGAATAGAAGGAATGATATATTGACTGGATATTGAATGAAGTTGATTTTGCATGGATCAGGACACTCTCACAGAGGTAAAAACCTTTCTTGGCCAGTCAAGCTATTTTCTATCTAGGAGATAGTAAGTCCCTTTATTCCCCCCTCGTACTCGCCCTCCGAAGGACTGTAGATGCCTTAGGCAAAAGACTTGACCCGGTGCCCTGAGCTGGCTCATGAATGATAAAAACCTCTAACAAAGAATCTATAAGGCTGTCCGTTTACGCCACAGTAGTCCTGGCACGAGCTGGAACCACCAGCTTTTGCTTGTTTCCCAACATAGTTGAAAAGTTTGAATTGAAATAGTCACAGTGATATAGTGAGTGTTACTCCTCAGGTTTGGTTGCATTTAACTTTGGGGAGCCAGGACATGAAACATGTTAGGGTTAGATCAAAAAAAGAGTTGGTCTACATCCCGGGGGTTGTGGTGCACGGGCACAGAATAAAATAATATCAAGCTCCTCTAAATATAAAACATCCTTATAAAAATCTTAAAACAAAATACTAAAAAAAAAATGCTGGTTAGGCTTAAAATAATGATCCCAGCCTCCCCTCTTCAGTATGTTATTCGGATGGTCTCCCTTACAGGTTGTGACCAGGCTCAACCCTGCTTAAGTTTTTGCACAAGTCTTGTTCACTTGCATGTGAGCTACTGGTCCCATACAACGGGAAATCATGGTTGGAGAAGGCATAGGGATCAGAGTGAAGTTAGGGTAATGGGTTAGGATTACCACAACAATGTGATTTTAAAGGTTTAATGAAATGAGGAAGTATTGGATGTTGAGGATGGATGAATGGATGTGGGGAAGGGGATGAACATAGGGGTGGAAGCTGTTCGTTTAGGCCGGTCTGATGGATATGTTGAAGGTCGGGGCGGATGTGACTCAGTGTGGGGGATCCATCTGAGGAGTTGAGTCACCAGAGCCAATTGTGGGCCCCAGACGGTAGTTGATAGGAAGGTAAATAGATGAGGGGGAGGGAAAAGGAGGGTGGGTTGAGAAAACTGAGAGAAACAGGACAGAATGGGTTGACCAGGTATAAGTAGGCTTGACAGGTGATTAGAGGTGTGCTTGAGGCGTGGCCTTGCTCCTGAGCCTAAGTTAACTAGTTAACTTCATATGTTCAAAGAAAGTGCTTGTCGGATCGTCAAACTGCAATGGAAACCCCTCCCCCACACCTTTCTGATACTGGACTTGAGGGGGTTGTGTTTGACAATTCTGGCAACTTTTCCAAACACACAATCCAACAAGCACACCCATTGTACGCAGAAATTGGCCAGGTGTAAAAGTAGATAGGATTTCAACTTTTTTCTCAATCTTTTTCATTCTTCACACAATTACTTCCATAACTTTTCGTTACCAACTCCATGAATTCCTTCGAGCAGAGACTGTATGAACGTGGGCACCATCATCGATTAATCGCATCTCGGTCCTCTCTATGACAGCAGGCTTTTCGCCCCGCTGTCACGTGCGATTGTTTAGAAAAGGTATGAACACTTTTGCCTTTTGCATTGTTGGACACCTTGTACAAATGAGTTTGTTTCAACCTTTAAGATTCTGAGAGTTCAAGGGAAAGATAAGACAATTTTAATTTTTGTGTTAAATTTTCATCTTCATTTAATTTGAAGGATTTTAAGAGACACGGAAGAGATGAACAAATACAGTACTGTGCAAGAAAAGAGAAAAACTCAAAATAAACAATTTTGACAAACTAATCTTTTCTATTTTCCCAAGCTTTTTTGTCCTTCAACTGTTTCACCTGTTACCACATGACCCAAAGTTCCACACTTAGGTCATGAAACTGGGCAAACAGTCGCTGACAACGACTGTGAGATGCAGTTGAAAGCTAGTAAATGGACCTTAAGTAAATGTTATTTTATCAAATTAACAATTAACTTAGATGCTCTAAACATTTTTTTATGTTACAGATGTATATATTTTAAAATTCTTATCCCTTTTAATCATCTTGTGACCCATCAGATTTATGTTGTCTGTTTGGGGCATTTGAAAGTAAAATGTTTAAGAGCTCTAAACCCAAAATGTTATGTTGATTAAAGAATTAGGAAGACAAACGAAATGGAGAATTGTAGGAAAGCAGGAATTTTGGAAGACAGGGAGCCAGAGAGGGAGAGAATGAGCGCAGCAGAGGGAAATGTTGAGAGTGGAGGTGGGGGTGAGGGGATGTCAGCCATCCTTTGGGCAGGGCTCTAGTCTGGATAACTGTTGGCCCTCAGGAAGGCCCTTCTGCATTCCTGTCCTCTGGGTGACCCCTCCTCTAGGGCCACAAGACTTATTGGAGTAATCAGCCCCTGTCAGCACCTTGGTTATGCTGCATGGATTCAGTCCAATAAATGTGAATGGGATGTGTAAAAGCACCTGATGAAAAGTAAGTTTGTTTGCACTGAAGGGAGTCCCTCCGAGTTTTACCTTTTCGTCTACTTTTTTACGCTCTATGTTTTGCTTTATCCCCATAGCTCTCTGTTTGTAGGAATGGGAAACTGCTGCACGTACAGGTGAGCCAGTGGAAGAGAAATCCAAACCCGTTTTCATTGCAAAACCATTGTTTTAGGGTGTCAAAAATCTTTATGGTTTGAAATTTAAAGAATAAAGCACAGTAACACGTTTCAGACAGATGTAAAATTGGATAGAGAGGCGTGTTAGAGGAGAAAAAAATCCAGTACTATAGCTTTTGTGCAGGGAATGCTGATGAAGATGCTGATGCGAGTTAGTTTGCTCTGTCTATATTTTTCTCTGCTGGCACCATCAGGCCAACATTCCCAAAAAATATCAATAATAATCTAATACAAAGACATGAAATGTACTGAGCATGTTCATGCTCGCCAAAGGATGAATCATTTCCATTTTGCACACTCCATAAGCTTTTCATCTAGCACCTCCCTGAGGACAAAATGTTACCTTTGTACACAAGACTATTTTGATTTTAGTGACCCCATGACCTTTCCTCTAGCACCAACGTGCGGTCAAATTTTCTATTTTTCGCCACACTGCAGCTCTAAAGGTGTGTTCAGACAGAATGCAAAGCAAATGTTTTACCTTCCGTTATTCACAGAGATTTGACCACTGCACTGCATCTGTTCAGCCACAGTCAGCTCTGGTTTGCAGTTGCATAGGTAAAGTGCGAGGCGTTACTGCTGTTGAAGACAGATCTGTTTTTTCTGATTTAAACAGAAGTGTATCTGCTCTGTCAGATGTACAGTATGTGAGTCAGAAGACTGGATAACGTAGCTAAAATGTAGACAGGGTGTCAGACTTTTAGTGTTGTTCATCTATTGATATGTTGATATTTCATACTGTATACAGACAAATACTCCATGATAATAAGACCTAGTATCCCTTTGTTGTAAATGTTGTAATCAGTATGACACAAGCTATGTTTGCTAATGATTCTGTTGCTAATTTTAACAAGCCAACCAAGTGAGTTAAGTTTTATTAGTCCTGAAACTTAATCATCTTTATTTGACTATTTGGACGAAAGAGTTCCTAACATATGTGGGTTAACATAGTGGAGATTAAGGCAATTTATTAACAGACGAAATTACATTTCATATGAAGTGATTATAATTTTAAAAAACTGAGAAAGAATTGGGTCTGTTTATCTTTGCCTTGTCTCTCACGACTGTACAGAGTCTGTGTTTGTTATTGTGTTACTGTACTGTGATGTCGGGAGTCCTTTCCTCCAGACACATCAGAACAGAGAAACAGCAGAAAAGCAGCACGGCTGAAAAGTATTGATTTTTTGGCACCGCCCTGCTTAGATTAAGAAATGCCAATACGAGGATTCCACCCCGACTCTCTGGTTCATGTCGAGTTCACTTGTCATTTTCTATAATTCTGATGAAATCAAGATGCTTAACTGTGATGTAGTTAGCCATGCTGGGCCGCCCTAGGGTTTTCTGATTGAATTAGGCGTCTGTGTTCTGCCATTTGGTATCAGCCTGAAGTATTCCCAACACTTAATGGGGGCAGAAGTTATTTACTGTTTTCAAAGAGAGGATTTGAAAAAATGAACAATGCTGCTGTTCATAAATTGAGCAATTAGGAACTCTCAAGCTTCCTTAAAGCTAATGTTTCTGTTTACCTTTTCCTAACAAGCCAAGCACATTATGCCTATGCACATAATACATCAGCAGATTTCATATGGGATTTAGATTCTTAGGCAAGAGCATGCCTGTTTGGCTTTAGTTAATACAGTAAGTCACATTTACATTAAGTATTTTATTTAGGCTACACAAAAATTTCAGAAACTGGTAAAAATCATCTAAAAAACATGGCAGAATTGGGTTGAGACAGAGAAGGTGATGTGCATAATGAAAATGGGAAAAGTAAATCTGACTTGCAGATAACTTCGGTAAATAGATTTGAATTGTTAATTATGTTTGTGCAATAGTCTCTCTTTTCACAGCAAACATTTTGACTTGTCACAGTAGGAAAAGCAGAGAAATAACATTAACAATGGCTCTGTTCTGCATCTCAGTAAGCCATGACAGCGTGACAGTGAACCAGCATGAACAATGCCAGGACCCTGAAACTGACGCAGCTAAATGGAATTCAGCCAATATTTATCTAATTATTTCCACCTGTGCTTTTCTTACTGTGGCGTGTCAAAATGTCTGCTGTTAAGAAGGCCTGATAATCAAGAGATTTTAATTTTATTTAGCACATTATATCTCTTTAATCTGTACACAAACAAATATGTAAAAATCCCAATTTGTGCAGTGACTGGTGCTGGCACATTCACATTTGCCAAGAAATAGTTCTGACACAAAACTACTCAAATTGTGGATTTTTTACATTTCTTTTTCTGTATGGATTACACAACACAAATGAGACACAATATGTTATTAGTAAGCTTTAGAAATGTTGTTAGGTGTGTTCATTTTGGACAGAGCCAGGCTAGCTACTTCCCCCTGCGTTCAGTCTTTATGTTAAGTTAGGCTAATCATGTCCTGACTCCAGCTTTGTACTTAACGCACAGACAAGAAGTAGATAAAGAAGAAAGTAAATAAACATACTTCCCAAAACATTTTCTATCAGTTGTATGAAGCCTCTGACTACAGAAATCTGAATTCAGTTGAATTTTGTCTAATTAACTGGACAGTTGCCTTACAGAAGTATTCAGTTAGTTATTTTTTTTCTGACAGTAATTTTATGTTATTGTCTTTGCATTTCACCATGTTTCTGTGTGTGTGAGTGTGTGCATTCATGTTTGAGATGGCCATCAATAGAAAGAGAGTGGAGGGAGAGATTAGGCAACTTTGTGTGCTAATCCCTGTGAAATCAAGGGCCCCGGGGGTGAGGTGGGGAGATAGGCGAGTGCCTCTCTGATCAGACGGGCTGTGGCTCACTGTGTGAAGCTGCCTGAATGCCCAGTAATCCCTCCCAGAGCCAAAGAGAAGCCCGCCTGACTGATGGGCAGCTCCCCTCACCGCAAACACCAGGCTTCTGCCTCTAAAACAGTTCATCACAGCCAGGACTGGGAAGACTACAGGTGGGTTAAGGAGGTGAGGGGTGAGGTGATGGTTTAGTGGGGAGAGCTGAGGAGAAAGTTGATTTTGCTGTCAAATACCCAGTGCGATCACAGGGGTGTTACTCTGCTTCTGTCCAACAGTACTGCTTCCTTTCTCGATAGATTTAAAGTAAATCTGTTTCATTTTCATCAAAATATAGATTAGTTACACTACTTGCATCTACATATCTTTGATCTATTTCTCAATTGATGTAAAACATTCAACCCATATCTGAGCGGTTGTTTGAACAGCATTAGTCGTTTGTTACAATGTCTAAAGGCCAGGGTACGCTTGAAACGTAGTAGTTCGTACGATATTTGGTATGTCTTCCGACCATGTCAGTAGGCAAAATTCTTTATAGCTGTTCCGAATGACCATTAGAGACGATAAAAAGAGACAATAATCGCTCAAATGGAGACAGCAATACTTTCAGCAAGTGTTTCCTCTGGGGCATTCATGGTTCTGTACTCATTGGTACACAAAAAGTGACAGAAGTAATTGTGCAAAGAATGAAAAAAACATTTAAATCCTTCTCACTTTCTCACCTCCCCACACCTGGCCAATCACTTCGTGAATTGGGCACACCTATTTTTTTTGTCAGACCTAGATTTACTGTTACGGTAACGGTAATGTTTACCTTTTTGCAAAAGTCATTTGTAACAGTTTTGGAAGGCACTAGTAAATTATGTCATCCTGCTGATAGGGGTGTCAGGTCACCATTTTTGTTGTTTTGGAAGGCAGTGACAATAGGAATATTTTGCCATTAACTTTAGAGTTGTTTGTTACATATCCAGTTCATGAAAGTTTTCCATTTTTGACACCTGTCATCTGGTAGAAATGTGCGAAGGACCCATCCTTATGATTCTAAACTTTTGGCTTCTTTTGAGTCTAAACAGACCCAAATGAAATGGAACCCAATTCTGTAACTTTAACAAGGTTTTCCACACGATGCATTTTGAAGCCCCAACTTAAATTTGTCTCTGCACGGGGTTTTGCTATATCCATCCTATCAATCTATCCATTTCTTGCTGATTATCTGGTTCTCGGTCACAGTGGCAGCAAACTTATCAAAGTAGCCCAGACATCCTTCTCCTCAGCACCTCCTGGGGGAATCCCACATTGTTTCAGGCTAAATAGGATTTGTACTCCCTCCAGTGTGTTCTGGGTCTGTCCCAGTATCTCCTCCACAGGGAGCCATCATCCATCTGATTAGGATGCCTGAACCTCAACTGTCTCCTTTCTATACGAAGGAGCAGTGGTTCTACTCTAAGCTTATTCCTGATATCTGAGTTCTTCACACTGTTCCTTATCCACAGTCATTTTGTTTATGTCACTGATGTACACGGGCCTGAGTACTTGGAACTAGGAACTAGAACTAGAACCGCTGCTCCTTTTGGTCAAAATGTGCCGGTTCAGGTGGTACAGGCACCTGATCAGGATGCCTCCCTTTGGAGGCTTTCTGGGCACGTCAAATTGGGAGGAGATCTGGGCGAAAACCCAGAAAATGCTGCAGGGATTACATAGCCCTTCTGGCCTGGTAACATCTTGGGATCCATCAGGAATTGCAAAAGTTTGGGAAGTGGCCAAAATGGATGGCTGGATGGATGGTGCGCTACAGCTTATATGATAGTTTCCTTCTGTTTTGACTCTTCGGGTCGCTCCATTTCCTCAAAGATCAGCACTGTCAAGACAGTCTGCAATTGGTCAACGGCAGAAATTTGCTTTTAAATAGTTCACCAAAGTGAACTCGAACATGAACGAAAGTTCAGTATAATTATTTGTTAGAGGAAATCCACAGATGTTGGTGATTCCGTTGAAATGACTTAATCTCGGTCCAAAGTTTTGCTGTTATAAATGATAGTATGACTGACAACTTAAGATCTGAGTCAAGTAACGTTGGCCCTGACCAATAACCAAGGCACGCTGGGAAGTCTGTATTTCAAACTAGGTTGAAGTCATGTTGGGTCAGATTTGGGAAGATCAGATATCCCCCCCTACACATCACAGCACTGGTCATACTGTTGACAGGTGATCTCCATTAAAGAGAGAGAGTGCGAATATAATGAGTAAAAAGTTATGAGTGCTTAACACCACAAATGGAGACAAAATACATATATTAAAAAACTGAAAACAGATTACTACATTAACAAATTTCCAAGAAAGCCTTTGCTGTAGAGTGAACAAACAAATTGTGTTAGACTGATGATAACATTATATTGCATTATCTTGCTACAATATGAAAAAAAATACACCCACACCCTCATAAACATGCATATGGCGACACGGAGATACACACACACACACACACACCCACAGATTTGATTGGAAATGAAAATGATCCGCCAGCCAGTGTTTTGCAGGAGACAGAAAAGTAAACAATGGCTGCAGTCACATTAAGACACTTAGAAAGAAGTGTAATTACTGCTTCTCCATCGACCCAGATTTCCAGCAGGGGACCCATTGCTGAGCGTACTTAGGCTGTTAGGAGTAAATGAGCTCACTTTATTGCCTTCTAGTTTGTAATGGGTCTCTCTTCCATACCTCTGGCCAGCGGTACATGTCTTTAACCAATCACAATCAGCCCGCACAGTCAATGGTTATTAGCTATTGTCTTGTACAGAGCAGACAATAATATGCACTTGACTTGAAATGCCCTGTCATGACCACGGGAGGCTTGTGTAACCAGCACAGTTCAATCTCCAACTGGTAGTTTATTACATCTGTTGAGCCATGTCTTCCACACAGCAGCCAAATGAATATATCCATGCATATGTTTATTATATGTTTGCTGGTCAAACATCTACATTATAACTGCAGGTTGCCAATATTTTAAGACAGTAATTAGTATTTTATAAAAGGTGTTATGTATAGAAGTTTACCATAAATTCATTATTACCCATGTATTCTTAGATATTTGAGTAATTTATACCATTTTAATGACTTTTTTTAAATAGAGCATGTCACAAACCAAAGTTACAATGTGATTTACAAAAAAACATGATTATGATGCGAAAGAGAGAAATTAAAGTATTAGAATGTCAAACAACGTGACAAAATCTGACTATAAAATAGATAGAGATAGCTAATGTAATTACTCTAAACAAACAAGACAGATTGTACTTAACTCCAACCTTTTACAACTGTTCATATTGTCCTCTTATACCGTACTGCACTAGCCCAACAGGCTAGCATGTTAGCAGTTAACGCTAGTAGCTTCTCATGAATGGATTACTGAACGGGCCTGCCATACCAGGGGCCCCCTGACCCCTTGCAAAATGTCGCTGAAATAAACACAAAACAACTACAAAAAGATGTAAAATGACCACAAAGAGATGCAAAATGACTACTAACAGTATCTCTTTCAGTCTGGGGGTCTTGCTCCTATATGGTAGGGGTAGGGGCCCTTTAACATGTCAGTGCCCAGAGGCCCATTGTCTCATAATCTGTCCTTGTAGTTTCTATAATCACATATTTCAGACACGCAGATGAATTTCACTGTGCCACTTTCTGGTGTGACCCGATGCCTTTTTTAGCTGCACAAGCTGTGGGGATGTAGGGATGGAACCGACTGACAGCCACTATGCTTATCTCATCTCATCTCATCTTTTTACTCATCTTCCTGCTTTTGGAAGCAAACAGAAGCTAAAGAGCAGGGGCACGCAGTAGGTCAACTAATTAACTATGAACGTGAATCTAAATTGTAGTTTGGTGTCAAGGCTCTGTTCTCTGTCACCTCCCGTGAAGCGTAACACCAGAGAAAGTGAAAGCAGGGAGAGATCAATACAACCCTGCCGTGGTTAACCATGAGGAAACAGAGCCCACAGGTGGATGGATGCTGGTGGTGGAGGAAGATGACAACCAGCAGCAGCAGAGATTGAACTGTGGACGTGTGAGTAACAGATTTACTAAACCGCCGCAATGTGCAATCTCAGCTGGTCCATCAGCTGATCCACTGCCAACACTGCAGTTGTCTGTATGAACATTTTTGGAGGCAATGAGTTCTTGTGGCCCCTTGTGTTGTCTTGTTGTCTCGCCCCTATGTTTAAAAGCAGAGAAAAACCCCCTCAGCAATCTTTTTTCAACTTGAAATTTGATGACTTTTCCAATAGTGAGCCTAACATTAGAAAAGGTGAAACATTGCCTCTGTTCATATTTCCATGAAAGCTGTACACCACCAGGGTTAAAAAATAGTCTTAGGGTTATTTTTGACCCGGCAGTTAACACACAAACACACACGAGGAGAAAATGAGAATATGTGTGCCACTGATTGAACTCCCTCCACGACCCCACACATGATTCCCCCTTGTTCCCAATCCGGCCTCATGAATTGCTCATTTTCTCTTGTATTTGCTCATTAAGGAGATCATTTGCATCTGGATTCTGAGATTCACAGAGCTGGCAGCAGTTTGACCTGCTGGAAACAGCTGAGGATGAAAATCATGGATCTTAATGGAATTCAGGAAAGCAGCTCACAAAGCAGCAGTGACAGCAACATAAGTCATGAAATTCAAATGGTCATATGATTAACAAGCAAACCCATTCATGTAGCTCAAATTGTCTTACTGACCTATAGCTCTTTAACATCTTTATACTGTTACATTGTAGCTGCACTGTCTGTCATTTCCACAAAGATATTTTGCTGCAGTAAATGGATGTTATCTTTATTTCTGACAATTATCACTACACTGAACACTGTTTCTCAGCACTTTTATTGTTCTTCTAGTATCTAAAATATTTTGTATATTATATTTTGTCACATTGTTGTCATGTTGCTATATATCATACAGCAGCTACTTACGTTTTTATGTCTTTCACTAGAAAAAGTAGATTCTATAATTTGGCAGACATACTAAAATTAGCACAGGCCTTTTTTCTGCACATTATAATCCTTTTAGAAGCACTCAGGAAACAAGTAAAATTACATCTTAATTTAATGTCACTGATTATACAATTGCCAAGGAACATCAAATCCAATTTGACAACTGTAAAAATGTCATCTAAAATTGAGGAAATAAAAACAAAAAGGTCATGACATTTGTAGGGTTATTTGACTGTGAATAATGTGACCAAACAACACCAACACAGTCCTGCTAAAGCAGATTAGTCTTTATGCTGACAACCTATTCTTTTCCAAACTTTATTTACATATATATATATATATATATATATATACAGTATATTGTGATGTCTCGAGAGGTCAGGATCTTTTCTCTTGGAGCTTGTGAGTCGTGGGTGCAGGAAATGAAGACAGTAAAGTGTTGTTTTCCAACTTAAATTCAGTGTATTCAGTCTTCTCATAACAGGTCAACTTAATTGTTGTAGACAGAAGGTAAACAAAACAAAAACAGGTATTAAATCAAAAGTCTAGTCCGCTGTCTTATTGATAAGTAAAACTCTGTTCCTCTCCGTACACCTCAGTCATTGTCTTCTCTTCACAAAAACACTGCTTCACTTTACTCTCTCCTCCCTCACTAGGACAATCAGCTTATATGGTTCAGCTGGGCAGCAACCATTGTCCTGGCTGCCCTGCTGACTATGGGTTTTGTAGTCTTTTAACAGATGCCATGATGGTTTGTAGTCCTTGTTGCATCCACCTGGAGGGAATGTATCTTCCCTCTATGACACTACCTCGCATGACATCAAAATATATATATACATATATATGTGCATGTTGACAACTTGTTCTGTAGGTGGTGTCCAAAATGGAAAGGGTTCATCCTCTGGGTAACAAAAACATATTTTTATAATTTTATAATATTATAATTATTTTGTTGAGATTTAAACACAGTGTAAAGCCACAGAGAACCCAAATTAGTTGTTCTCAAGTACCCATGCATTAACCAAAATAAAATTCACAAGCAGATAGAAATAAAAAATATGAGCATCTGTTTAGCACACGCTCCAAGCCTATTCCCACCCAGGTAAAAGTCACTAAAGGCGATCAAAAGCCTTCTCTGCATCAAGAGAAAGAACAGCTTCTGAGGAGTCAGCGTTATTATTAAACTTCAGACTGAGAAAAGTTAGCTGTTTCCCCCTCCTTCCTGTCCATATGCTAAGCTAAGCTAATAGCCTACTGGCTATCAGTCTGGTTCATTTAAAGTCCCAGTTTTACATTTGCTTTGCCTGAGAATGGATGAATTTACCAGAATTTTTCAAAAACGGCAGTAAAAACATTGTGATTCTCAGCCCGAACCACAGGAAGTTTGTTTGTTTTTTATTTAGAAAGTTGTACTTAGATGTTTTGGACTTCCAAATGAATTTGTGTCTACATCTAACCTTTCCTAAGCAAGTTACAGCCATTTATTATAATATTATCTTAGGAACGGAGAGCCGCAGTCCAAAAAGGAAGAAGCCATCATATTTTCTGTGTTTCACCACACCCCCTGCTCTGTCAGAGTACAAACTGCTCTACAAAAGAGGCAAAGTCTGCAGTCAGATGTGAGACAGGCGTGGATGGTACAAATATGTTCCTTTGAATTAACTGTGTTAACATGCTCTCTGGTTAGCAACTATCTATCTCACCCTCTTTTGATTGTATTAAACACCTTACAGATAATTCAAACCCATAGATTTTGACGTGTGTATCAAATAATGTTCTGATTATATCTACCATGAACTCACAATGCTGTTTCTCCATCTCGTATTGTTTCTAAATGTAGCCCTTGAAGCAGTTCAGCATACTTGAAGTTGATGTACTTGCATGATTCTTGCAGTTTTTGGGTTGTATCCACATGGTTGAATGCACTTATTGTAAGTCGCTTCAGATAAAAGCATCGGCTAAATAAATGTAATGTAAGTGCTGTAAAAGGTTTATACGGTTACTTTTCATGCCAAAGAGCTTCAATCTGCTTTGCTCAATCACAGTTTGCACCGTTTTACAGTAATATAGTAGTTTAGGAGGGGAAATAACTGTCCATAAGAGATCAACTGTAAGCATCTGTGTTTTTTATTATTGTTGAAATGTATTATTGTCTCTGAGTGCTTTGCTAAGCGAGAAGGAAGGGGACACAGAGAGCTCCCCTCAGGGTCAGGGGGTCACAGGGAGCTGGTGAATTGCAGGACTGGAGCTGACCTCCTATGTTGTTTTCAGAAGGTGACTAAACCAAACACAGACACACAATCAGTGGAAAGAGTTCACAGTGGGGCCTCCCGACACTTAGCTAAGTGTATTTTAATTTCAGTTGGAACTTAAAGGTACCATATGAAGTTTAGCAGCAGTATGGAGCATGTTTTGATGTGGGTCACTTCCTGCTGCCAGTTTTCCACTGACTGACAGTTTCTGGTGGCAGTGCGCCAGGAAAGGCAGAAATGAGGAAGAAGAATGTTAGCAAGTAAACAGGTGTAAAAGATACACACAAAGCCTTCTGGTGAGAAACACTGAATGTAAACATAATTTTGTTTACAAGAAAACTCCACTGGGTAGCTTTAAGTAAAGGCACTGGGGACAATATTAATATATACCACTTTTTTCAGATTTTCACAGAAAAATATCTTGTTTTTAAAGGTGCAAATCAGTTTAACCTGAATTTTAACAGGGGTTGTTACTCCCACGCACCCAAACGTTGTGTGTTGATCACCGTAGAAGATGCTTATTATGGTAGTTTACAATGAACAAGATTCTCTTTGAAGAAGCAATCAGAATATGCTTTTGGTATAATTAAGTAAGTAAAATTGGGAGGAAATGCAAATAAGCTGCTTATCATGCAGAGTCCCTCTGAGAAAGTTACAAACATGAATTGTTTAAACTGCAATTGCACTGTAAATTCCATTTTTTATGATTTTTAACCCACATTTTTGTATTAAATTATTGCTCATTTTTTTATTCAATGTTCACCAGTTTTTCTTCAAAAAAAAAGAAAAGAAAATATGATCCAAGATCCACTCTATCTGTCCCATGACATCAGCCATGGTCCACTTACTAGCATTTTGCTATTTCCTCTTTAACTTACTGTATTCGTCCAATGAAGACCACACGATCATGCAATTGAAAGCACAAGAACAATCTAGTAAGTGGACCATAAAGATTAAACTTACTCAGTTTGGTTATGGTTTTGCCCAGTTAGTCGGAGTTGAGGGCAAATCCTCCCACACACACCCCACCTGACCTCCACATTTTCACTTTCCTCAGTATCTCAATGTCAAACTACACCCGTGTTTATGTGTATCCTTCATTGTCGTTTCCGGATGAGTAAACTGACTTTTTGACTCACTTTTTGTTCAGGCAGCAAATAGTTAAAAACTTGCTCATTTCACAAACTTTTCAGAGACTTGGAGGTTGTTTGTCAAGGTGAGGATAATGTAGGCCTGCTACAACAGATACAGTATATTTTGTGAAACAAAAAATGTAGTAAAGGAATGATGATTGTTTTTTCAGCCTTTTGGGTTTGCTTGGTTTGTGATTTTCAGAATAAAGTGTTTTTTGTGCCTCTTCAGTCTGCCTACATTGGAGGAAAGGCTCTTTGAATGAAGGAGCCAGACCAGAATAAAACAGCACTTTCTAGTACTACTATACTTTTTTGACAGTATTAGGGGTTAATATAGCACGTGCACTCGGCACAAGTGCTCCATTTATTGTGGAAGAATGTAAATAGTTTTGACAAGATCAGTCTTGCAGAAAGAAGTGCAAAAAGAATCTTCTTCAAATTATCCACTGATGGATGGTTCAGCTTTAACTGTAGTGACAATAAAAATCAATGCTTTAAATACACCCTGATAGGAACAGGCTGTTGATCCTCTACCTGCTCACACCTCTGCAAGCTCTACAAAAATAGAATATAAACATTTTTAAACCATATATATCTGTGTGCAATTCATTTTTAATAAGATAAACAATTTCTGAAATGTGTGTAAATGCTCCCTTATTGTTTGAATATGAAGAATTTATGCTAATGATGCAGAGCAAAATTAATCCTAATCTTTAGTTTCACTCTGTGTATCATGTTGCTACACAAAGGCATAATTCCGATGCACGCTTTGGCATGATACACAACCCGAGTGGAAAATATATTTGCTTCTGCCACGCAGCTTCAATTAAATTACCAATAGGCTAAGTGCAAGTGTAACTAAATATAGCTGTTTGAACGGGGTTTGACCCACCGATGAATTGTGAGCACCAAATTCAGCCCTGTTCATAAATATGATATGAAATAAGGGTTTCCTGTGGAGAAAAATGGGAATTGAAAGTGTACCTGAAGCTGCAGATTAGGTGGTTAGTTAGTTATAAGTTATCCACTTACTGGTCATATTGAAGAAGCTCAGTACAGAGTGAAAATAGCAGCCGCTTCATGTGTGTTGTACTCGAAGCTGTCAGGCTTTACCCGGCCTTATTAAATGATCAGCTACGCTGTGTATTGTCACAGCCTGGTGCGTTTTGGCAGCGGCGACCATGAGCTGTGGAGCACTGATGCCAAAAAGCAGCTTATCTTGATGGATGGGTTCATTATCACCTTCTAATTACAGGTGGATTTTCAGGTGTATTCATTACCTCTGCTGACCGGGGTTGTGTGTATGTGTGTGTGTGTGAGTCAGGGGGTTACTGTTACACCGGCTGAACTGCAGGGGGTCAGCTGGTGTGTGTAGGGGGGGTCCAGGGGTTCCTGTTTCAGCTCTGCTGTAGGTTCTCTGCAATATTCATGAGCTCCGTGGGGATCAGTGTGCTGTGCAGCGCTCAGGCCGCCTCTCCCTCTCAAACTGCCTTCTTTACTCCATCAAACACTATCACAAGTGTTACTGTGCATCTGACTTTCAGCGCACTGACATTTGTGACTGACATCTATATGTACCATATATATGGTGTATATAAGACTCTTACTCTATCATTTACAGTTTTTCTTCATACATGAATTTATGAGTAGGTTTCGGATGTGGGTTTTGAAGCTGATGGTGATATTTCTGGATTGAAGCTGTGAATATTGGGACCCCCTTCAAAATAAGATCTATCAAGGGGTCTGATCAGATGCCCGAACTACCTCAACAGGCTCCTTTTGATGCAAAGGAGTTCTACTTCAAGCTCCCTCCGGATGTCTCAGCTCCTTACCCTATCTCTGAAAGTGCCACCCTACAGAGAAAACTCATTTCGGCCGCTTGTATCCACAATCTCGTTCTTTCAGTCACTACCCAAAGCTCATGACCAGGTGAGGTTGGAACGTAGGTCAGCTAGTAAATCAAAAGCTTTACCTTCCGGCTCAGCTCCCTCTTCACCATAACGGTCCAGTACAACACCCACATTACTGCTGACGCTGCAGTAATCCACCTCATCAATTTACCCTCATTCATGTACAAGACCCCAAGATTTGAACTCGCTTGGGGCAGTGACTCACTCCCAACCTGGAGGGAGCAATCTGCTGTTTTCTAGAAGAGAACCATGAGGAGGTGCTGACTGTCATCCCAACTGCTTCACATTCGACTGCAAACCGCGCCAGTGAAGGTCACGGTCTAATGAAGCCAACAGAACCACATAATCTGCCAAGAGCAGAGAAACAATTCTGAGGTCCCCAAACAGAACACTCTCCTCCCCCTGGCTCCCTTTGAGATCCTATCCATTAAAATTACAAACAGAATTTGTGACAAGGGACAACACTGATGAAGCCCAACACCAACTGAAAATGTGTTTGACTTTCTGCTGAGAATATGGACACAGCTCTGACTGTGGTTATATAAGGACCAGATGGCTTGTAGCATTGGCCCCAGTACCGCATACTCCTGCGGTACCCCCCCACAAGACATGGGGACATGGTCATAAGCCTTCTCCAAGTCCACAAAACGCATGTAGACTGGATAGGCAAACCCCTCTAGTAACCCTGCAAGAGTAAAGAGCTGGTCCATTGTTCCATGACCAGAACGGAATCTGCTTAGCTTCTCCTGAATCTGAGGTCAGAGCCTCCTTTCCAGCACCCTGGCAAAATCTTTCCCAGGGAGGCTGAGCAGTGTGACACACTGATAATTAGAGCACACCCTCCAGTCCCCCTTTTTAAAAATGGGAGCCACCTCCTCGGTCTACCATTCCAGACAGCCCAACAATAGCGTTGAGCATCTCAGGGTGCCTTGCCACTGAGGAGCTTCTTAACTACCTCAGAGACCTCTGCCAGGGGTATGGGTGAGGCTTCCCCCGAGTCCTCACAGTTCTCAGCAGTTCTCCTCCCCTACTGAACACTGCCTGAGCCAAGCCCTACTTTCCCTTCCTGAGTTATCTGGCGGTTTGCCAGAACTTCCTTGAGGTCTTCAAAGTCCTTTTCTATAGCTTCTTAACTCCTCCCACACCCGGGTATTTGCTGCAGCGAACGCCAGAGCCGCAGCACTTCTGACCTATCATACCTCTCAAGACACCCCTGGGCCAACCAAGCCTGAAAGGCCTCCTTCATCAGCTTGACGGCCTCCTTCATCGCTGGTGTCCACCAGCGGGTTCTCAGGTTGCAACCACGACAGGCAACGTCCTGCTGACCACTACTCCAAGCAGCCACCTCCACGATGGAGGCTTTGAACACTCGGATTCATACAGGGGCCTCAGCCAGCCATTCCCAGTTCACCCCCACTACATGTTTGGGTTTACCAGGTCTGTCCAGCAGTCTCGCCCGTCATCTGACCAAATTCATCCCCAGGTTGTGGTGCTCTGCTCCTCTCTTTACCAGTGTCTTTGGCCTAAGGTGTTTTTGTACCAAGTTCACTTATGAATCACCCTATGTTCAAACATGGTGTTTGTTATGGCCAATCCATGACTAGCACAGAAGTCCAATAACAAAGCACCACTCAGGATCAGATTGGGCAGGCCATTGCTCTCAATCATCCCCCTACAGATTTCTCCATCGTTGCCCAACATATCCAGATCTCAGCCTAGTGTGGGAGTAAAATGACGGTCAATACTACAAAAGCTAAAATCAGATAAAAAAATTTTTTTAAATCCTTTAAAATAGCATCATTTGTTGAAGCTGTCAAACACAGGAGCCACTGGGGGAACTCAATTCTCAATTCTGAGAAAATAAAATTCTGATTTTGAACAAGGTCAATGTCAGCCCTGTGTGTCTTTCTAACTATATATATATTAAAGCACATCCTTTCTCTGCATTAAACTAAGAATATGAAATAAGTGTTGAGGTCCCTGATGGCTATCATGTGTACATCAAAGAGAGGAAGCTCTAATAAGACCTCTTTTCTTGGCATTTGAAGATATTAAATTGTGTTCAGCATATTGTACTTTCTTTAATGGAAAAGCTGTATGTGCCCCACAAATTAAAGGAAAACATGAATTAAATAATTAATGAAGTATTAATGAATGCTTGTTTAAGTTAGTGGACATTAACAAGATGTAGCCTATCTCCCCACTCCTACATTATGGAAATTTAGCTTGAGAAAATACTCCCTAAGTCATTCAGCTAACAAGGAATTAATGTCTTCCTTCCCAAATGTATCAACTGAAAAATAGCATGGCTCAAAATGTCAAGTGTGATTCTATATTGTGAAAGAATTACAAGTGCAAATTTATGGATCGAGGCTGTTTGTTAGTTAACTAGCATGGCTGATCAGTTGTGTGTTTGCAGTGAACACTTTGCTGTTAAACTGGACTACTGTTTGGCTTTAGATAATATCACTGGGCTGGTGTAAAACCACAAAAGCAGACGGCTACATGTGATCAAACATAATTGTTTTGAAGCATTAAATAAATACCAAACTTTTAATTTTAGCCAAAATGCTAGCGACCGGACTCTAGGAATGGCATAGTTAGTCAGTCGTGCAGTCCACTACTTTTGTCCAGACCGAAATATCTCTGGAATATTGGATGAAATGTCATGAAATTTTGTACAGATATTCATGTCTCCTCAGGATGACTTGCAATAACTTTGGTGACTTTCCTGACTTTTCATCTAGCGCCATCATCAGGGCAAACACTGCTGTGCTGAAGTACAGCCTCACAGAGCTGCTAGCTTTGCTGTAGACTTGTGTTTGTCATTGTAGCATAATAGGGAGCTTGATGATGAATAATTCTACATCTTTCATTGAGAAAGAATTCACCTTCGTTGTGTGTGACACAGCCATGGTCCCTGCCATGAAACAAGTCTCTGTAAAGACTCAAGGACTTTCCCAAAACATTCAGTTATCAGCATGACCTCCGGGCCATAAAACATGGCCCACCAGGACTCAGGGAGGACATTAAGGGAAAGCTAAGTGACAATTTCCCAATTTAAGTAATCTAGTCTAATACTCCCACATTCCAGGATATAGACTGAAGATTCAAGACTCTGAACTCTTGACACAAGAACAAAGGAACTGACTTTGCCATGCTGAATTAAATGTATATTAATCAATATGCTATGTTTAACCAACCCTCTAAAAGGTACTGAAGTTTATATGTTTAACATGCTGATTTTGATGCAGGTATAATAAACCCTGAACCAACAGTGATGGTTTACACCTATTCACTAATTCAGATAAAGATAAAGATGGGATGTCTAGTTTTGTTTAATAGCTAATGAAACGGGAAATGTGAATATGAATTTACATAACAAATACATTGAGCATAGCTTGTAAAGAAATAAGATTTAAGTTGAAATGCCACTCTGCCTGATAAAATCTCTGAGTGCCGATGTGTCTGTTTGGGTGTCTTCTGTATCTCCCCCCTCCTCTTCTACATTCCTTTAGCAGAGATCAGAAGTGGATGACCTGTAGTAATTCTGTTTTACTTGTTTCATTTGCTATACGTATAGAGATACGTATGTGGATATACATATAGAGATGAATGTGGGTGGGTTAAGTTTATGTGTCACTGAATTGTTAACAGATTCCCTAATTGTGACACACACACATACACACAAACAGCATATGCTTGTTTTGTTCTCCTCTTAGGAGAGAGACAGAGACATCTCCCTGATCAAAGGAACCCTGGTACATATTGAGTTTACTGTGATTCACTCATTAATTTGCTGTGCATATAGGTACACATACGCATATACAGTATATACATGTATACAGACATATATGGTAGATATGTATGTGTGTTGTTATAATAACATGTTGTGTACACAGAACTTTTCAAATTCACTGGAATTTATGTTGTCTAAATTCAGGACAAAAAGTTGTGTTCTAGCAAAAATGGGAGCGTGGCGAATGGAAGCCTATAGGGGACTATATTAAATCCATCCATCCATCCATTTTCTTCTGCTTATCTGGGACCGGGTCACGGTGGCAGCAGGCTAAGCAGTTTTGTCCAGACGTCCCTCTCCCCAGCAACGCTTTCCAGCTCCTCCTGTGGGATCCCAAGGCGTTCCCAGGCCAGATGAGATATAATCCCTCCAGCGTGTTCTGGGTCTGCCCCGGGCCCTCCTACCAATTGGATGTGCCCGGAAAACCTCTAAGGGGAGGCGCCCAGGAGGCATCCTGATCAGATGCCCGAACCACTTCAACTGGCTCCTTTCAATGTGAAGGAGCAGCGGCTCTACTCTGAGCTCCTTCCGGATGTCCGAGCTCCTTACTCTATCTCTAAGGGTGAGCCCAGCCACCCTGCGAAGGAAACTCATTTCGGCCGCTTGTATCCGCGATCTCGGTCACTACCCAAAGCTCATGGCGATAGGTGAGGGTTGAAACATAGATTGACTGGTAAATCAAAAGCTTTGCCTTCCGGCTCAGCTCCCTCTTCATCAGGATGGTCTGGTACAATGCCTGCATTACTGCTGATGCTGCTTCATTTTACCCTCACTCGTGAACAAGACCCCGAGACACTTTAACTCCTTCGTCTGGTGCAGTAACTCACTTCCAACCCAAAGGGGGCAATCCGCCGTTTTCCAGCAGAGAACCATGGCCTCAGACTTGGAGGTGCTGACTCTCATCCCAACCGCTTCACACTCGGCTACAAACAGCCCCAGCACATGCTGAAGGTCACAGCCTGATCAGCGATTCACAAACCCACGATAGAGAAACCTGGAGAGGGGTGATTGGGAGGAACGGCCTCCCCGATCTGAACCCGAGCGGTGCTTTGTTGTTGGACTTCTGTGCTAGCCATGGACTGGCCATAACAAACACCATGTTTGAGCATAGGGTTGTTCACAAGTGTACCTGGTACCAGAACACTTTTAGCCGCAGATCGATGACCGACTTTTTGGTCATATCATCAGATCTGCGGTCGGGTGAAGAGAAGGGCAGAGCTGTCAACTAATCACCACCCGGTGGTGAGTTGGATCACATGGTGGGGGCGGCTGCCGGACAGACCCAGACAGACAGACAAATCCAAACGTGTAGTGAGGGTGAACTGGGAACGTCCGGCGGAGGCCCCTGTCCGAAAATGAAAATGGCATTTCATTTTCAAAGACTTAACCTGCCGTTTTGCTCAAATAACACATACATATGTGGAAAATTATAATGCTATTGTGGAATTACATTTTCATTTTCAAGTTTACATTATCATTTTAATATAGTCGCCTATAGGCTTCCATAGTGCATAGTTCCATAGCGCGGATATTTCATTTGTTTCATTGTTTGATGAAGTTTTGTTGTTGAAATGTCTGTCAGACTCTCATGGACTAAATGGACATGTTATACCAGATGATATACTGTCATTTGACTACTTATTATGACCTTAGCTTAACGGAACACATGCTTTGCATTTACAAATGCTAGTCAATACGATCAATATAAACTGATTCATAACTTTTCACCTGTAGTGGTCCTCATAGGTATTATATGGCATCACATAAGCATATAATACATTATTAGTGCATGATAATTAGTATAATCAGAGCATGATATAATAAACATAATGTGCATACTATGTAGGTGGTTGAATGTTTAATGGAGCAGCTGAACAGTTAATGACATGATCTGATGTAATTAATAGAATTTAATGATAATTATATTCAAAGAATTGATCTTTGCTAATAATAGGCATATGTAATTGTAATGCATCACAATGTGAGGCATCTGTTACTGAATCAGCCTCTACTTTGCTGAAAAGAGTAAATCATGAAATGACAGAACTACAGTATTGTGTGTGTCTATGATTCAGCTGACTTTCAGTTCATGGAGTTTGCAGCCCTAGATAATGAGTCACTGGCAACTCATGCGGTTGTAAATCAGTGTGCAGTGTGCAGAACAAACAACACTCTCAGTCAGGAAGTTTCCCAACATATCATAATTTTTTTCTGCAACTGGAGCTTCTAAGTTTTGCACATGAGATGTTACAGCTGTATGTAAACATATATTAAGCCTAAATACAGAACCAGTAGTGGGCATTTTTTTCACACTGTATAAATAAAAAACTTGAGAAAACTCAAAATTTCAAGGCAACAGCTTTTATTTTTCACTTCACTGTAAATTTACTCAGTACATTGTACTCACTTGGATTTTTTCATAAACGCTTTATTTTAAGTTACAGGACTGAACTCATGATTATAAATTCTGAAACAGTGAATGTGAGAACTGCTGGATTTATCTTGACTTGACATTAAAATTACAAACATTAACGAGTTAATAATTAGAAAAGAGTTCATTAATATAATTGATTACATATATTATAGATTTTACACTGTTGAAGAGTCTTGTATAAAGTAAACACAGCGTGAAGTCTGAATGAATCAGAGCTTCAAAACTTGTTTGGTCGGGTTGTTGGCTGAACTTCATGTTTTTTCTTTAAATGCTGATAATAAATATCTCCAAATCCTAACGTCTTGTAATCCATATTTATACCAAAGACAATAAGTTGGTGTTTTTACATTTTAGAACTTAACACAAAATATCGAGTTCAACATTGTTGCGGCCACTAGCTCTTAAAGTAAATATGTTTTCAAACTACTGAAGTGGAGTGAACTGCATACAAAGAAAACACATTTTTCCTTCAAGTCAGCTACAGGTCCTGCAGGCCACAGCTATGCAGCCTATGGTCTTAATGTCGTACCCTGGACTCTCCCATGAACTATTTGTCTTTACTGCAGTCTGTGGTCTGGCACACCAGACAAACTACAATTTAGAACGTCAGGAGAGTGTTATCATCTCTATCAATTTTGATCATTCTACCTGGCAACAGCATTATCATATTCATGTCTCACAGTGGTGTATTTAGATCAGAGTAAAAGTAGCAATACCTCAGTGAAGAAATAGTCAGTTACAAGTAAGTCTAACTTCAGTAGAGGTACAGAAGTATAATCAGCAAAATGGACTTAAAGTTTGAAAAGCAGAAGTACTAGTATTATTGCATATTGGTTGTTAGGTAGCTTAGTTTTGTGTGTAAAATCTTCATCAGTAATGTAACTAGAGCTGTCAAATGAGTGCACTGTTGTCACTTCAGGGAATGTGGAGGTTTCTGCAACCTTCACCTATATGTCAGAATCAGACGCAGAAACTGTCTGGCTGGAAAATGATCAATGACTATCAACTTTTGTTTTGAAATTCAGGACTCTGTTCTAGTATCCCACTGTATGGTGTATATGGCCTTATGTAACCATGACATAACCAAGTTTGTGTGTGCGTGTGTATTTTACGCCCACACAGGCATATTTTGTAACATTTGCAATTTTAAAAAGAAAACCCGTCTTTAAAATGAGTCACTTTTAAAGAAATGTGTCTGGAAATTATTGTTAAAAAACGCCTTCTGGTTTGTCGTTTTTCATCAAACCAGGCACAAAAGCCTTACCCAAACAAAGGAGTCATGATCCAGCTGCATGACCTCAGTATTTTTAAAATGCTGGCCACGACCCAGAATGTAGTGGAAAAAGTACAATATTTCCCTCTGAAATATAGTGGAGTAGAAGTATAAAGTAGCAGAAAATGGAAATACTCAAGTGCCTCAAAACTATACTGTATAGTGCTGGAGAAAGTGTAAATTACTAAGTTATTAAGTAAGTATTATTCCATGTTCATAAAAAAAATCCTCATATTATTTATTTGAAGTGCACTATGAGCAGATAACATTATACAGCTATTGAACGAGATGTTTTACTTTTAATCATCACAAAATTCCATTTTCTAAATTCATTATTTTTCATCACGTTTACAGTTGCCACATTAACTGAACTTTTTTTTCCCCCTCATGGTGCTTTGCTTATAATACAATTACAGTGCATTTATAGCATTTTACTGTCAGTCATTTAGTGGCATGTAAAGTTGTGGGATAACTATTCGTGATCACTAAAAGGAGTTAATCCAAAATTTTAAATGTAGTATTCAGACTAGTATTCATTTGCGTGATTGCAGCAATCACACTCATACCTTTTCTTGTTATTATTATTATCATTATTATTATTATCATTATTATTATTATTATTATGTGCCTTTTTTGCTCACCAGTTAGTCAAAACCTGTGTATATATGTATTGCATTACAGGCAAAATTTATCTCATTGTCAGCAATGAGCAACTCAGCATCTGTAGAGAATACAAACTCCATTCAGTTTACCACAGTGATCAACCTCAAATCAGCTCATTGTAATGACCTGTACAGTTTATGAGTCATATACTGCAATGCATGAAAGCCTAACGCACAAGTGGCTTAAAGCTCCATTCACCATTGCATTTACAACTCAGCCAATACATTCAGGTCAATGAGTTTTCATGATCAAATGCATCTTCTTATGAATAAGCTTTTTGTGTTATTATTTTTTCCTTAATACATTGATGTTGTACATTAATAATATAAATGTATACATTTACATGGAAATGTTACATAGTCTGGATTTAGCCTCACCTATGTTGAGGCTTTATGGGTCAGTCACTCACAGAGCAGTCATTTGTTTGGTATGTGTTACAGGCTTCATACTGGAGTCCATTTTAAGTTCATTTTAAAGAAGAGGAAAAGTCATCAGTTCCCATCAGTACAACATTCAGAAATGTTCCCTTTATAATTACATTTCAGCTTCAACTAAAATGTTAAACCTTTTGGGGGCCGTGCGGTGCAGACTTTCAGAATGCACACTACAGCACACTGATCAAATGTGAATAAGCTCATTTTAATAACATATATAGCTTATGAGTTATATAGTGTAATGCAGCCTAATGCAGAAGTGTTTTAAAGCCCCCATTGACTCCCATTTTATCTATAACTCAGCCCATTAGTTTCCACATTGTTATAGTCATCCAGAAATCGTGCCAATCAGCATCAGTGCTTACAGCATTAACACACATTTTACTCCCTCCATTTCATTAATATATTGGTATTGTAAAAACAATAATACAAACTTATATTACACAAGTTACCATATTTTTCTTGTAAGTTGTTTGGTAAGATGTGATAATCCACATCTGATTTTGTGTTGTTTTTATTATTGTAGTAGACAAGAAAAACCAAGCAGGGATGTCAAAATAAAGTTTAGTTGAGTCCAAATCTTGATAAAAATGACAAGATTTACAGGGTTTTTACAAGACTTTGTGTCATTTAAATGAAGATCAAAAAACAAACAGGAAGCGCCAGAAATATCAAAATAAAATTTCCATCAGTAAAACATTTAGGAATGTATCCGTTAAAATGACACTATGATCGATCACACTGACCAGATAATAACATGTCAGTCATCAGTCATTGCTGCAGTTTGTCAACAGAAATGTGGTAAATTAGGTTGGGTACAGCCTTATTTTTCTTTCTTTACTGTAAGTAAAGTATTGCTATTTTATGAATCCATAAATCAGTACAATTGGTGCAGTACATGACAACTTAAATCTGTATGAACGGGGCATTTTCCTGTCACTGTGCGTAAAAAGCAACACCCTTCAGAGCGCAGGCAGTTAGAGCTGTAGTAATACTTAACTTAAAATAAAAAAACTGGTTTCAAATTTTGTGTATTTTGTTCTTTCCAAGAGGAAAAAGAAAAAAGATCTATTTTCCCCCTGCGTTTCTTCTCTCCGCCTTGTTCCGCGCTGCGGAGCTGCAGTGATGTCAGCCTGCCTGGGTCATTTGAAGGTCAGCAGCCTCGGAAGGGTTCATACAAAGTTCACTCGCATATATTAGGCAATTCAATCTTTCATTCTCGGTGGCAAAACTAGTTGGAAATGAGCGGTACTGGGGGACGGATAACCCATTCGTCATCGGAGAGGAGAACATGTGCTTTTAAACGCCGTCCGTGTTGTTTTTGATCATAGAAAAGAAAGATCCTCCAGTTCAGGCGGGCTTTAGGCTACAGCTGCTGTCTCTGGTGTCTGTAACCGAGACGGGACAATTCAGAGAAAACACGTCGGGATATTATTATTATTATTATTATTATTATTATTATGGAGGAGTCCGGTTCAGACGTCCGTGGCAGAGCGCTGACTGGACACGGTGCGAGAAAATGGCAAATGAGCATTTAGAAGAAGCAGCGGAGCATTTTGGTCCGAAATAATTCATGATTCCGGTGCGGGACGTCGGAGAAGAAGAGGAGCGAAATCTGCCGTGCCAAGAAGAAGAAGAGGGAGAAGAAGAAGAAGAAGAAGAAGANGGAGGAGGAGGAGGAGGAGGAGGAGGAGGAGGAGGAGGAGGAGGAGGAGGAGGAGGAGGGGGGAAACAGCGGAGTTTGATGGAGTTGTGTGCGCTCATGCCGGTGATTTTTATCCATAACGCACAAGACTAGTTGAACGACGCGCCGTCATCATGTTTGACTGCATGGACGTGCTGGCCGTGAGTCCCGGGCAGATGCTGGATTTCTACACGTCCAGCCCGTCCTCCTGCATGCTGCAGGAGAAGGCTCTGAAAGCCTGCATCAGCGGACTGGCGCACAGAGAGTGGCAGCACCGCCGGAGCGCACACTGTAGGTCCAACTTCTCATTATCTGTTATTATTGTTGCTGTTGGTTATTGGCTCACTCAGAGCTGCGAGGGTGAGCTCGACATGATGAGTCCATGATCCACATGATTCACAACAAGTTGCCATAAACCGCCTCCAGGTCTGATAATTACTGAGGAGCTGCTGATCAAGTCTCTTTTGCGCAGTTCAGATGAGACAAATTAGGGAATTGTCCTGAAAGAGTTGTAGAGAAACTCTTGGAAGCAGGGCTCATGAACGCACCACAGGCGCTTCACAAGAACATTAGGAGCAATAATTCTTAGTAAACACACAGGGAGAACATTTTTGGAGCAGCACAGTGACATGATAAAGTGTCGTTTTCTGGTGCTCGTCAGGTTTGTTTCTGATGTTAGATTCAGTAGAAAACTCTTCTCCCAAACGTCATATTTCACTCCTGCCGCGCGCCCTCATAAATTCTCAGCATGTGGAAGCAGCTCCGACCTGCTGATGTATGGCTTGTCTCAGATCAGTTCAGTTCAGAGGGCAGCAGGCTTGAAGGAATGCAGAGAGTAAACACGGGCGGCGTTTCCACAACTCCTCCCCGGCCGCACATGACAGGAGGGGCGGCCTGACGAGCCGCGACCTGCGCTCTCTGACACTGATTTAGATAAATGACCCCGCGGACTTTTCAACAAGATTAGCGGGCTGCTATCGGAACATGTCAGCCTCTTGCGTGTTGAATTGGCCAAGGCTGATGGATGGACTGCTGCTAGTTTTTGTCCAGGAGACTAAGTGGGTGCTTTAAGGGCAGCTGCATTCCGAGGAATATTAGAACTGATTCCTCCTTTGGCCAAAAGTAGAGGAAATATCGATCAAAATTAACATTTGGGTGACGCTCAAATGAAAATGGTAATCATAAGGCATCATATGATGAGGATAACATAATAATAATTATTATAAGAGCAAAAAAAGCAGGGTGGAGAATAGTTTGTAAGGCACATTTATGACATTATGTGAAATTAAAATTATTCCTGTAAGAAAACTGCATTCAAAATACCTGCCTAAAGCTAGCCCTAAATTCTTTGTGAAGTATGTATAGTCATCTTCAGATCCGGATCATATCCCTCCACTAACTGCGCGCTCATGAGGCACTTGTCAGTGTTTGCTTTTCGCTGTCCCCCTGCTGCTGCTGCTCCGTGATTTACGCTCATAATGACCAGCCTCCAGCTGTCATTCCTCAGGAAGTGTTTGCTCAAGGGCACTCGGTCAAACAGGGGGCCCTTATCAGAGGAGGGAAAGTGCAAAAGAAAATGACAGCTGCCACCTTTAAACCTGAGCTGCCTCGGCTCTGCTGCAGCAGGTCAGGGTTTGATGAAGAGGTCTCTGACTGACAACATTTTCCTTACAAAATAATCTGCAGATTATTTTCTCCATTAATGTTTTATTTTGTCTTTAAAATGTCAGAAAATTGGTTAAAAAAAAAAAAAAAATTTTAAGTTTGCAGAGTGCAAGGTGGACTCTTTGTCCAAGCAACATTCCAAAAGTATGTTGTAAAAGTATTTAAACGATTAATTGCTGCCAATGAATTTTCTGGCTGTCCATGTATCGATGAATTGATCTAATCATTTCAACTGTTCAGAGCAATAATAATAATAATAAAGCAGCGAGTCAGGAAATTAGCAGCAGCCACCAGCCTAATGCTGATAAAATATGAAAGTGGTTGGTAGATTTCAGACACAAAATAATGATTTACTATTGACCGACATTTATCTGTCAGTGGCTGGTAGATGTTCACATTTTAAAAAACTGAATTTGAGATGTATGTCATTTCTGATTTCACGGCAATCCAGATGTTAAACTTGTTGATAATTCTTGTGTGTGAAAATAATATCAAGTGAAAGTTAATTTTTATTTACGCCATGTGTACAGCCAGAGTTCACTAAGTGTATACATTTGAAAAATCAGACACATTTTTATCATTCTCAGACTAAAGGAAACTGGATTTCATCATTGCAGAAGAAACGCTAACTTTAGTTTTAATTCTTCTATATTAGCATCCAATTTCTCAGACTCTTACATGCCATTAGAGGCTCTTTGACAGGGCCGTAGTCAGGATTTTAGAAATTCTGAGTCCCCCAAAGCGCCTGTCCATCTCCTCAGGAAATTTGGACCAGACACCAAAAAGAAGGTCTTTAATTTTTTTCTTTTTATTTGGATCTTTCCTATTCAATGATTCCATTAAGTGTTAACCTATTATCTGTCATTCTAAATTCCTCACATGAATGTTTGAATGCTACCTTCTCCACGCTACTTTCAGCTGTCATACAATTGCAAGTTATTTCATTTACTTCATGACGTTCAAGTTTTACAGGATCAAAGTTTTACACGGCAAAAATCTGCTTTTTCTCTGGTTTATTGGGAATGCTCATAACATCCATGACCAGTGGCAAAAAATCCCTGAAAAATGGCCTTAATCACAGGTCTATACGAACACTTGACAATATAACCTTAAATCCTTAAAAAGAACAGTTCACTTAAACGAAAGTTAAAATTATTTAAACATACTGAAGAGAGTAGTATAACATTTAGGGCTTGATTCGGGTCTGTTAGGGATCAACTGAACTCCTTATATAGAGACATATTTATGCACATTTACCTTAACCTTGAAATGGACTGTTTAAGGGGCCTTTTAAAGTGTAAAATCAAGGGGTTCTATTCTTTAGTGGAAGTCCCCCCCCGGGTGGTAGCTACCCTGAACTTTTTGTCATTGCTAGTACTGAAGACACAGTGGAGCCAGTTTGAGACAATTATGATCCAATTTTCTTTATTATCAATCAAAGTTTCCTTATTAATTAGCTTATTTGAGTATTTCTGAAGACACAGTGGAGCCAGTTTGAGACAAATGTTCTTTATAAATTAGGTTATTTCAGTTGGTATAGGATTCAGTTAAAATGAAAATAAAGCCTATATTGTCTCTCTCATTTAGTATAATGTTTGGTGTCCATTTGTTAACTGGCTTTAGTAAGTAAATCATTTTCCTTAAGCGGTCAAATAATAGAAGGGGGATAATAAGGTGTTTTGATTCATCCACTTAGACAATCAGTGGCCTTTAACAAGTGTGCTCACTCTGGCCTTTTAAGACAAGACTCATGAAAAGGGATAAAGGAAGATAATGTTGGTTTTCTTTTTCTGTTTTCTCACGCTGAACGGGCCGTAGAGCTGCGCGCTGGCCTTTTGTACTGTCAGACAGGACACCCCTGCCCTTTTCCTGTTTGAATAACGAGCTGTTTAAATTCGACTTTGATTTGAGAAAGCCTCTCCCAGGGTCAGCGAAATGTTGGTTTATTAATTTATCTGTTAGGGGATAATGTAAACCTCCTGGGTGTTAATTAGCTGCGTTGACGACGAGCCGACCATTAATGCACTTCCTCTTCCAGTTTAGATGCTAATTAAGAATGATCAAGGACCTTCTTTGCACAGATAAAATGGGCTTTGTGGCTGAGGCCCCGCTGCACATGATCCCCACGCCGTGTAAAGAAACAAATGCTTCACATTAAAAGCATCAGGTCATTTTATCTCATCAAAACAAATCCAAACGCTATCAGACAAATAAGTGCAAATGTGATTGTCTATAAACGCTGCTGCTATTGTGACTTAAAAAGAGTGTGATGCTCCAGCGTGATACGTGTTGTACAGCTCATGTGTGTTATGGGATAATTGGGGACTTTTTGTCTCCAAGGCTGAAGCGCCTCTGATATGGACATAAAAGGCCATTAGCACAGCTTCCACACCAAGCTTATTTAGTGGGCGTGTGAAATGAAAGGCAGATGGGGGGGTGTTTATAAAAAGGGGTGTACAACAGTGGAATGAAAGGAGAGCTCTCTGATGCCAGGCATGTTTAATTGACACACACACACACATATATATATATATATATATATATATATATATCTGGAGGCTGCCGTATAAACAGATAATAATTGACAGTTACATAACAGTAAAAACTGTCATTAAAAGACAGGTATAGTGTTATAAATACTGTTTAGAAATTATGTATGGGGGGCTAATGTAAAGTCAGGCAAACAGAAAAGTTTTAAGCCTCGATTTAACAGACAGAAGAGCAGAGCAGCTTTCTGGGCATTTGTTCTATTAAGTGGATGCTGGAGATCGTAGGTAGACATGACCCAGACCGGCTGAGAGGTCTGGATGGGTACGAGGAAGGTAGCAGCAGAGCAGAAATGGCCCTAAACCATTCAGCACTTTATAAAGCAACAGTTTCAAATCTTTGACACACAGGATGCCAGTGCAAAGATCTGAGGACTGGACTGATAGTAGTCCACTCTCTTGGTCTTAGCGAGGTCTATTCTGAATCAGCTGCAGCTGCCTGAGAGACCCGTGAAGACACACTTACAGTAGTCGAAGGTTTTTAGGTCACACGGGGATTGGTTTTGTAATTGTCTTATGTGAGTATTGAAATTTCCGTAGTAGAGATTCTATAATGAATAATTTCTGGCTCAGGTTGTGGTGTTTAGCATTTCAGATTCAAGATGAACACTGACTTTTAATCATTCTTCTTTGGCAACAAAAACAATGATTTAGATTTTTGAAATAGTTTAGAATTTTGGACCGAAACAATCAAATAGCAAGTGAGTGGTGTGTGCCATATGATGAGTTCCTGCTTGACATCAGAGGCAGAAAAACACCTAGGAAACCTGCTAAATGTTATCCTCTTTGTACTTTTTTTTAACTAATTCAAACCTTAAAAAGTGCCTCAAACATCTGTAACACTCATTCATATAAAACGGATATTTTCCATATATTTTTAAAGGGGACAGCACATTTAACTGGAATTAAATTATAACAATGCAAGCCATTCATGCTTGACTATAAGACTGTGGAGAATTCTGCAACATGTTGGTCTTGATTTTGGTCTGTTGAGGATCAACTTCAGTTGTTTTTAACCCTTAAATTGACTTATTCTGTATACATTCACCTTGACTTTAATTAACTTTTAAATAGAATGTTTAAGTGTAAAATTAAAGGTTTTTGCTCCCTAGCGAATGTGAGGCAAAATTATAAAACTGACCTCAGACTCATCAGGCTTAAATAGTTGGTGTCCATGCCTTTAAAAAGATAAATCTTATATTCTAATATTTTTCCAGTGGAGTTTGGTCTAACTGCTATTTCCACACTTTCCATAAATGAACACTAAATGGCATAAAATTATACACTTTCAAGATTGTGAATACCAGCAGGAATATTGTCAAAATTAATGATTTAAATGTAACAATATCAGCCTACATGAACAAAAAAAAATGCATTAGGTAGATTTTTGCCCCTCATATTTAAATCATTATTTACAACATTTTATCAGCCTATATATACAATGATCTCCACAATTGTGTGCCTGAAAAATAACCCTCAGTTATATGGGTATTTTTCCCTCAGCTGACGCATTCTGATTGTTGAACACATATTTTCTCTTGTTCGCCACACCCATCCCAGAGCTCCCGGCTTCAGTTCTTTCGACTGTTTTCTGACAGAGCCGACACCAGAATCCAGTCACATCTTAAAGTGCTGGCATGCTGGCGCTGTGCTTTTAAGGCCACGAATTCCTTCGGATTAAAAAGAAACCTCTCGCATTTCTACAGCCTTATTTCTCTCCGTACGGTCCCTCCCTTGTCATCTGCTTTTATGGCTGTCTTAGTTTCTCGGTCAGTTTTCATGACAGCTTTGAAATGGCTTGCACCTGTTGTGTTCGGCTGCTGCTGCTGCTGCTTCACGTCAATGTGTAGTTTGACCTCTGCGCTGCAGTCACCCTGGGGTCGCTGCGAGGTCACAGAGGGGGTCAAAAGGAGGGGTTGGGGGAGGGTTTGGTCATATGATTGCCTGGGAATCTCTAAACCCAAACACTAGCCACCTAATAATACCTTGTCAGCACATACAATCTAGAAATAAAGTCAGAATATATTTCGAAGCCCTGATGAAAAGCAGATCCTCACCTCTCCCCACCGCTCTCCTCTTCCATTTCCCCACCAGACGTGAAGTCAAATGACTGTTCCTCATTGTTATTTTCTTTTCCTTGAGTGTTTAAAGCTCTTCTAAATGTCCCTCTCTGTAAAACGCACTGGAGAGCAGCGCAAAGCTGCTTCTAATTTGGTGTACTTTGGGTGAACTTTGACCATTTCCTCTGACTGGGCCCGCTGTATGCGAGCTATGTGCTCGGCGCTCCTGCAGAGAAAACCTGGAGGGAAAAACACTTCCAGACTGGATGGGGCGTCAGCTGAGCGGAGGAGGAGAGTCCACCGACTGGGAGTAATATTCCTCTAATCCTCCCCGGCTATGCCCACCACTCCACATCCAAATCACCACAGCTTTCTCCTTAACGCCAACCGAACACACAGATACCCCGAGGAGCTTCAGGAAATGCTTCTCTTTCTCTCCCCCCTCCTCTTTTTGCTGCTTTTCTCTCCTTGTCCCTGTTTCTGGTGATCTGTTCTAATTTGTCAGGTTTAATTCAATCACTGCAATTTATTGTTCTTGCTTTCAATTGATTTTTATTTAGATTCAAATTAAGCGTTAGATTTTAAGTGCACCTTTTCCTTCCGTTATCTGCAGCAGAAAAGCAGCTTTGTCCTAATTTCGAATGCGACATCATTGTGTTAAATTGCCTGTGTGCAGCGACAGACTTTGCTTCAGGTTCTTTGCCATCTGTTGGTCATGTGGACCATGTGGGGAGAGTTTTACATGTCAGTGGTTTTCAGACTGGGGGAACTGGATATAAGGACGTAGAGGGCACAGAAAGGATAGATGACGCTGCAGCTCTGCAGATTATTTCTATATTACCTACAAGTAACCTCACATCCCACCTCACACTGCTCATTCTGGGCTGAAATGCCAGTGTCAGTGTTCGAGTTTTCCAAGCTGACTGTGGCGCCTTCTGTATATTTTTTACAACAGCCATTAGACAATTTACTGGTAATGACCGTTTTGTATGGCATTAGATTTGTGTCTAAATTCTGAGCCTGCAAAGGCACATTTGGTGCACAATTCTTTTGCACACACATATTTTATAGAGAAATGATCACATAAAGAATCATTTCATTTGAACAAACGAAAATACACTCTGTGCTCAATAATTGTAAGTGCGTGTTTGCTAGTATTCACAGTACATAAGTGCACAATAATAACTTTACTCAGTGAGGATGCTCACGAATTTACACAAAATTTGTTTTTTATTCCAAGTTGGGTCTTATTTCCATTGCTTTGCCCATCATTACTATTAGTAATAATACACTCCAAGTGAATTGCTGAGAACTAGGATCATTTCAACATCGCTAACAAGAAGACAGGTTGTAAACAAACCTCCAGGTTAGACAAACTTATTTGGAAGAGACCAGGCCAGTTACCACAGTTCTGCACAGTTTTTCCAGTGCAATGAAGGATTATCATGACATTTCCAGTTCACCCACTTTTCTAGGATAGGTTCAAGTCTATCTTAATACAATACTGACATGCCAAATGTACAATGGGAGTTATTGATCGCTTAAATTATTCCTCCTGTCCATACTGGTTCTGAAGTGATCCCTTTATAGGGGGACTAAACTGTAAGGGATGGAGGACAAAATCCTCAGACCTCCTTTTGTGCAAAAAAAGTCCCCAAAACGAAGGAAATAACATTGAAATAAACCAAAATAATAATAGTAGTCTAATAGTAGCCCTTTTTTGCTTTAACTTATTTTTCTGAAGTAAATGTTGATTTCACAATGTAATGGCTATAAAATAATGCCACCATTGGCGTTTAGACTGGTTTCCTATAAGCCTCCCTTTCACTGTGCAGTTCTGTCAGCCCACTGGTACGATCTGCACAAATGAAGCGGGTCAACCATTGCACTGCGCAACCAAAACAGAGGGCTTTTATTTTCCAGTAGCTACTGGTAGCTATCCCAGCTAGCGGAAATGATGGACGGTGGAACAAGCGGAGTAACTGTGAAGAGGGAGAGTGATAAAAAAACGAGGAAAAACAAGAGTGAACCTCGGACTGGTGTTCACTCGATGGAGAGAGCTGCGGAACTTGAGAGGGTTCCAAACCGACTACTGGGTGTTTTACTCTGCCTCTATCACAGCACTGAGATCAGGGATTCTTAGGGTTATTTTTTGCTTTTGACCAGCCTGGCTACTGTCCAAAACGTTACCGCTAGCAGCCAGAAAACAAACAAATTCAATTCAGTTTTATTTATGCAGCCCCAGATCATAACAGAAGTTATCTCAGGGCACTATAGAGCAGGTCTATTGAAATCAACTTTTTTATTTGTAAGAGGAACATTGTGTTATTTCAGAAGTCATTCACAAGTTAGTCATTCACTTTAACATGGAAACCGTGGTGAATGTCACTAGTAACGGCACATGACTGACTTGATCTGAAAAAGTCACACAGTGCCTTTATCAGATAAAGACATGATGAGATATATCAGACCATGTCTTAATGTTATCAGTCAAAACTAATTCTAAGTTGAGAGCAAAGTTTTTCAGTTTGTGTACGCTTTCATCAGCTGCTCATCTCTTATATGGACTGGCTGATGCTGGCTGTTTTTTGAGCTGTAAACTAAATGATATGACTGTACTGTGATGAAATACATCAATGCTGCTGTTAATATTGACATTTCTTACCAAATTTCATGGGTTGAAAATGGCTCAACACGCCATCTACTGTTTTAAATCAGCCCTGAACCTGCGAGGCCAATGCTGACATGGAGTCAACCGGCTGGGACCTGTCTACGTCATGTACATGACGTACGCTTATGCAGTGTGGAGCTGCATGATATGACCAAAATGTCATATCCTGATATAGGTCATTTTATATCCAGATAACGATCATGATATATCACATTTTCTGTAAATTCAATAAATAGTTTATATAAAATGAGCACAAGGAAAGGCCCATTTCTTTTTAGATTTTGAAATATACTCAACAAATTGATTTACTTGTATTTAGACCCTTTGTGCCTCTTGCAGCGTCTGAGTCTGGGGTTTGTTTTGAGCCTCGACTGTAATTTTGTGACTCATCTGTAGACTCTCTCCGTACTGTTTGACATGATTCTTGCCTAGGTGGTAAAAGAGGTTAGTGGTGTTTGAGTCTGTTGTGGGGACCGGTCTGCAGCATCATTTGCAAAGTACGGTTTTCTGGTCCATGTCAGACCTTTTATACCCAAACCACGTCCATGCGACAGAATTAGCCCCTCTTTTAGGTACGAGCTCCTCATTTTGTCTTGGCTGGTCGGAGTCCTTCTCCTGTTTATCCCGTTCTGTGTCACATTCACTCTCCTCCATGTTTGTTTGCGTTGCCTTCATGCACATTTCCTGCCTGCATCCGTGCCGTGCAAAAGAATGCAAAGCATCGTCCAAATGACATAAAATATTTCCGTAAAGCGTGATTTGTGACAACGAACTAAACGATAGAGCATAAAATGAAATGATAGATGGAAATTTATATTAAAAAAATGTTAACGCCCTCTAATCAGTGACCCACACTATGTAGCCACGCCTCCTACAGGTGTTGTTCCCTCACTCCTCTGTTGCAGTTTTTAAATTTGCTGGGAGAGAGGGCTCTAGCAGAATTTGAGGGTGTAGTTACCTTTTAACAAGAGCCAGTATCTGCCCTGTATAGTGGTGTGCTCAAAGTGTCAGTAGGCTCAGTCCCAGAAGACGGGCCAATCAGAGGAAGTGTTTTCTCTAGTCTTTCCCCTCATTTTGCCTGCAGCCTCCAGCGAGGAGTGTGTGCTTTCCTGTCTGACCCCAGCAGCAGGTTCAGCCAGAGGCTAAAGGTTCAGCAGCCGCAGATTTTTCTCTGCCTGCTCTTAAGCCAGACAGGCTGGTGCGCGCTTGTCTGTCGCCAGCCTTTATTCCTCAAATGGCGCTATCTGTGTATGTTAACATGCAGGGAAGTCGACTCAAAGTTTAATCACGCAGAAAATGGAAAAAGGCTCCCCTGCACCTGATAGGGCCTATACACTGGCATACAGGTACCCATTGACCATCCCCTCCTTCCGCCTCCTAACACACACACACACACACACACACACACACACACACTCTGAGGGCTGTAATGAATCTACGTTTATGCGTCCCATCTGTCTGCAGGTGGTCACACTGCCTCACAGATGCAGCCATGAGTTTCAAATAGGCAGCGGGGCTGAATTGTTGGCGCTGCCTCTCCTTAGTGTGGGACTACCCAGCCGTCACAAATGCTCTAAAGGCATATCAGTAGCAAAAGTATTTTTCCTCTAGATGTATGTTAAAGTGTGCCGCACCACCTGGGGAAGGCTAATATACGTTGTTTTTGTGCTCCAGTAGTCATACATCCTCATCATCATCTCAGGTGAACACCTTGTTTCACTTCTTACCTGTTTGACACAGATCTGTGATATTACTGTGTGCTTTCTCTGTAGAGAGGGGAGGGAGGGATGAGCTGGGTAAAACGAACCACTTCTTTTATCCAATACACACAATGAATTATGAGATCAGAGATTTGGGAATTAAGGATTATCCTAATGCGATGATGGAGGAGAGCACATGAACTAAGGCTACGTTCAAACTGCAGGCTTCATTCAAATTTCAAATCTGATTTTTTTGCTCATATGTGACTCAGATTAGTTTTTTTTTTATAACAGTGTGAACAGCACAAATCACATGGAATCTGATCTCTTAAATTCTGATTTGGGCCACTTTCAGATGTGGTCCTAAATCAGATACAGGTCTCACTTTTTGCAACACGACCCCAGTCTGAACAGTCGGTGAATACAAACATTAATTAAAATAAAAACTTTGGCTCTCTTTCTCCTCCTCGTCCTCGTTATCTTCTGCTCACGAATCCGCTGGCTTCCACTGCACATCAACTTATAAATGAAACTGTAAACGCTGACTTCAGTGGCCTCCATGTTTACTTCCGTACGACAGCGTGCGGCGTGTGACGTCTTTGTTATTGATCTTTTGCACATGCAGGTCAGTTTAGGACCGGGACCAGTTCACACTGGAATCTGATACTGGCCACATAAAATAATGGTAATAACAGGCAACAAAAAAATCGGAACTGAGCAATAAACTCGAATTGAGCACTAAGGCTTGCAGTGTGAACGTAGCCAAAGTGCTAACAGAGCCATGTCAACAAAATGTGAATCATGTTTGGGATACTGTTTTTGTATCAATATTTAAGTTACAACAATAGGTCATGCATAACAATTAATTCTTATATGCATGTTAAATGAATATATTTTAATAGTATTATAATAGTATAGATGCTTTCCATTAAATATAGCGCTCAAATGATTAGTCGACTATTCAATTAGTCAATAGTAATGAATTAATCATTAAAGCAATTTTTCCAAATAAAACATTTTTTGGTTGCAACTTTTTCTTTTTTTTTCTTTTCTTCTCTCTTGATTTTAAACTGTTGGTCCGTCCACAGGTTTACATACACCATGCAAAGACAGGGTGCATTTCTTAAACAGTGTCCCAAATAAATATTGTATTAACATACTCAAAGGTTGGGCATTTTAGACTGACTGAAAGCAGGAGATTGTTTTCCATGCTCAGAAGAAAGGGATTTTCAATGATTAACCGGGGACAAAATAATGCAAGTCATTCATGTGTTTGCGTTTGTTGATAGCTAGCTAGCTATAATTATTGTTGAAACCAAACTGTTCCAGTCACTCTTCTCCTAACATTTTGACAGCTTCAGGTGCATTAGCACAGCCCACCTGGAGTAGGGCTGATTTACATGTAGCTCAGGAAATCTAAGATCCATTGAAATCAGATTTGTGATCTGGCCAAGGCCAACAGACACACATACAGTATATGTGGTAAGAGGCACTTGAAATGACAAATGTAAATAGGGCCTAGGGACGAATTTTATAGAAAAACATGTTTCTGTTCCTTTAAGTTAGGCTTTGAAAAGTTGTATTTTGTTATCAGTACTGAAACTCCAGCCCACTTGTACAATGTATTAGTTATATGCGTGCATAGATGCACAAAATGTAATACCATCTATTTTCCCCCTTTTTCCCCTATCAGATGGCCTTGTGTGTCAGACCACTGGCTTGCTGTCTCACCATACATCTGCTTTATGTGAAAGCTGCTTCTGAATGCTCTCTGCCAGCAACAGAGGGAAACCATTTGGAGCAATGAAATGACCTCACTTCAATGAAAACAAATGTCTGTCCGTCTGTCCTCATCAATGAAACCAGGTCGCACTGCAGCTGTTTAAAGGATGGAGAAATAACATGGCTGACTTCCCCTACTGAGGCTGTTTACGCTCAGATGAATACCACTTGAAATTCAGACCAGCAAACTTTTCTAAACCCTAACGCAGCACCATTATGTCAGCTTTATGCCAGTGTGCTTAAAGATTCTGCTGAACTTTTAAGCAGTTGATGCTGTCACTGTTTCACAGCAAGTCACAGACTTCTCCTTGCTGCCCAAACTGCTCCTCAAACCCAGATAAGAGTGAGAATCGATAGATGGTGAAAGTATAAATCATCTTTCTAATTAACCTTGGTGGTCATCTTACTTTCTGATCCCTTATTACAGAGGTAACATTTATCCTCACGTACAGGCCTGTATGTGGCGCAGACTTGTTAAGTCTTCCCTCGAGCCACTGAAGTTGCCGAATGCAAAGCTGCAAATTTGACATGCGCAAAAAGTCACACAGGGTGAATGTAGCGGAAGATTAGATTAAACCGCCAGGGAATTCCATGCAAGGACGAGGGTCCAGTAATTATAAGAGCTTGTCCCTTACCATCAGTAATTGAGTTTACTCTGATGAAGTACGGAAGAAAGTAATCTAATCAGCAGAGATGCTGGAGAGACTGTTCTCCATTTTCTGTGCAGACAGGTTGTGTGCATGTGGACAGCGGTTTGGTCTCTGCATAGATTCAAAGTCTGGTACATTTTCACTTCCAGGTGCTAAGTCTATTATGATTCTTGAAGTACTGTTAGTTCTTTTGTCTCTGCAAATAATAAGCACATCTCCCATAAACACTTCTGTTAAATGTACCCTACCTGCTTTCTGGTGAGACTGGTTTTAACCAAAGAAAAATTTTAAGTTTTGTTTTCCTCCCCATGACCTTTCACTACTTCTTACTTTATCTTGAAATGCAAAATGTACAGGCCCCATATTGGGTATGCAATAACTTTAATGTGGATTGTGGAGCTGTTATATGTATGTATATCAGTTAACTAAAAAAAACTAACTTAAAAGTTCCCTGTGGAGTTTTTGACACTAGCGCTATGGAGCAATGTTTGTACAAGTGGGTCCCTGTTGTTTGTAATGTGCACGAGGACACATTTACACACAGCCCTGCTACAGGTTTCATGCTATTCCACTGATCGACAGGTGGTGGCGGTAACACGCAGAGAGGCATAGCAATGTGCCAACCGTGAAGAGGGTCACTGCTAGCAAGTAGACATGGACGTAAACAATTAAATTGTCTTTACAGGTTTGTTAGACCTCAAGGATACACACAATAGGTTTGATGAGAAACACTGAAACTGAAACTTTTGTTCATTTACAAGAAAATGTCACAGGGCACTTTTAGGATAAAGTGATAGAAAAAGCCACACTAGTGGCTCTGTGAGGCTGTGCATTGAGCTAAATGCTAACATCAGCATGCTAACATGTGCTCAATAGCAATGTTAACATGTTTAGCAGGTAATGTTCAACATGTTCACCATGTTAGTTTAGCGTGTTAACATGCTAACTTTTGCAAATTATCAGAAGAGGTTTGAATGTCATTAGTGTTACAGGTATTTGGTCATAAACCAAACCAAGTATTGGACAAAGTAAAATTGGAACTGATTCAGATGATCACCAAAGTTATTACAATTGATCATGGGGGAAAAATGAATTATCAAATGTCATGGCAATCCATTAAGTATTTGCTTCGATTTCCCCTCGACCAAACTGGTGGACCTGCCAACTGACTGACGGAGCAAGCTACTGACTATTACCATTCCTAGGACCGCTAGCATGGCTAAAAAACTTGGACGACTCAACCTATTAAGAGCAAAGGAGGTTTTCTGAACTGCATAAAACAAGACTGAATCAGTGATCTTCTTCTTTTAATCTAACCTATTGCCAAGATTTACCAAGAATTTACTTTTCCCATTTGACAACGGCACCTGTTCGTTCCATTAGACTGCTAATATCAGGCTAGATTTACATTTTGTTTGACATTGACCAGGACAAGAGGGTATATCTTCGGTAGTACGGAGCACCTTCTGATTAGTCACAACCCAGTAAACTACCAGCACGAAACCACACACTTAAGAAAGTAAACTATTCATGGGCATTCCATTCTTTGGCATTTAGAGTGAGCTATACCATCCAGGACTATGTGTTCAACGGTGTCTAGGCCTATAAAATTTGGAGAAAACAATTGTGGTGAGGCAGTTTTGGATTGTTTCCTGGTTTTAAAAGTAAATATCCTTTTCTAGTTCCAGACGTCTAAATGAATCATTCAGTCATTTGAAAGCAAGCCTCTTCATCTTCTTTCTTCCCTTGTTTGCATTCCCTGCAGCCATTGAAACGCAGAGCACCAGTTCTGAGGAGCTCGTCCCCAGCCCGCCTTCCCCGCCGCCCCCTCCCAGAGTCTACAAGCCCTGCTTCGTCTGCCAGGACAAGTCCTCTGGATACCACTATGGTGTCAGTGCTTGTGAGGGCTGCAAGGTAGGACTTCCGTACCTCCTCAAACTAATGCCGGGTTCACACTACGCGATATCAGCCCGATAATCGCCCGACCCGACAGACACAGGGCGTCGGCAATGAACATGGGCGTCAGACGCATCAGTTGATCGTTTTATCCCATGTAGTGTATCATAGTGGACGACAACCGACGCTGCATCTGGGACACCTCACAAAGTCCTGACAAAAAGTCAAGAATTTTTTTGCCTTCCATGACATGTTCCGTGACATTGACCAATAGGAGCATTGAGCACTCTTCCACTGTAAGCATGATGAAGTGAAAGAGCCAGTATCACACACACCACTTCGGACACCATTGTTTACATTCTTGTTCCTGGAAATCGGCCCCCTAGCACCTCCTTCCCGATGACATTATTCATGCCGTGAAATACGGCAAGCTATGATTGGTCGGGGACCAACATGTAGTCTGTCATGTTTCTCGGCCAAGTCACGGCAAGAATGTATGACTCTATATCCGCCTAATCTGATACAGTGACTATTAACAGACAAAACTATCGTGTAGTCTAGACCCGGCATAAGTGACATGCTGTGTTGTTTCAGTCAGAGTAGTTTGTGGTAAGTGAGTAAGTGGAAACAGTAGTTTGACAAAACAAACAATCCCAACTTGAGGTCCACTTCCTAGCTTTTTTGAATCTTTCAAACCTTTTCGAGCGGGCCTTGAGATGGGATCAGCTATTTCCAAGCGCAACAATGAACTTCTGTGCTTAAACTTTGAGTCAGCATGTACAAGAAGTCCTAAAAGGTGCTATGGAGGAACTCATAACAGCTACTACTCACATTTGATCACATCCATTTGATGACCGTGTAGTATAGTTAAAAGCTCCAGAAAAAGCTATTAAGGGGACCTTGAGTTGGGGTTTATTTTTCAATTGTCAGTGTTACATCCTTGTTTGTCCTTGCTTGTTTATGTTATATATTTATATTTAAAAAATTTAAATAACGCCTGAAAAATTGTTATGCGAATCTCAAATATTGATATTGGTATTGGCCTTAAAAATCCAGTATCAGTCAGACTATACTCTAAATTGCCCATAGGAGTGACTGTGAAGTGTAAATGGTTGCATTACAGCAATACAGAGTAATGTTATCAAATCTTTTAATTATTTACACAAATAGTCTTACATTTATTTGAGTTACCATCAGTGATGAGTAAGAGTGTGTAACACAATGAAACTGACATGTGTGGACACAGAAAAATAGTTTTAGTGAGCTCTTTAGTGAAGGGTCAGTTCACCCAATTTACAAAAAAAAAAAAAGTATTTTCTCGCATAGCCCTAGGGGGTAATTAGCCATCCTGATATGTTTGGTTTTATTTGCGCAGATAAAGCTTTATTCCATTTACCTCAATTGCTTTGGGGTAGCTGCAGAAAACCTATAAAAATATAGCACCAAACTAGCAAATGCCAAAACTAATTGCAGGACTAAAAAGCAGAGGTAAGTGAGAAAATGTGTTGTTGTTTCTTTGTAATTTGGGTTAACTTTTCCTTTAAGACAGGACAGTACCTCCTCTCAGTCTCAGTCTGCCATTCTCAAATGTTCTACTTTTAGAAATTTCTTCCAACATTTGCCCTGCCAGCACTTGTCTGTCTTCTCCCACGTACAGCAGCTGTTGCTAGGCAACAGCTCACGCCCGCATGCACATAGATATGTATATAAAGAACATTCAATAGGCCAGTCAGTGAATAGGCTGCTAAATAAACTGTACTCTAATAATATTAGTTATTAGAGTCCAGTACAGTAATTAGACAGTAATTAGACATTTTATATGTAAAACAGCTGAAAATTAAAAAGTAAAGCTTTACATTGCTTCGTTGGAACAGTAAAGGATTACAGTAATACCCTCTTGAGAATTGCACATGTATTCCTCGCAGACAGCCTGTATAATTCCTTCCCAGGCGATGCTGTATTCTTCCATGCAGCCAGACTGCGGTGTGATGTCCTCTCTCCTCCCCACCGCTGTAATTGAAGCAGTGGTATGCTAGGAATCCTTTGGAGTTTTTGGCCCAGAGGGAGGTGGTGATCAGCTCACTCACTAGGCTCTGGGTCAAACCAAGTTCTCCACGGACTCCCATGCCGTTTATGTGCCAATGTAAGCCTCATCATAAACGCCTGTCATGACCTGTGACCTCGCTTCGTTTAAGGGGAAACCCACTACAAACAATGATGCAATTTATCTGCACTGTTCATGATTTAAATCGTGTAATATGTACACAACAGCTTAGTTTAGGCACACATAAGTGAAGAATCATCATCATCACAATATTGGATCACATGGCTATGGGACTGAGCATCCTGAGTGCAGATTGTGCTTCCCTAATGACAGATGCAGACAGTGAATGAAGTGAAATCACTGAGAGTGCTTCTGAGAATACAGACAATATGGCTGTGGAGTTTCATCCACTCACTCTACACAGCGCTGAAGTAAAAATAGTTAAATTCATGGCAGAATGGCCTCGATTTTGACTCAAGAGGATTAAGCAGCGGATTATAGTTTTTTTTTTCCTGTGTTGTATTTCTCTCTCCATAGCGAAGGCATTGTTGTCTGCAGTGCGAGGGGGCAAGCCCCTTCTATTGGATAGATGCAACCAAGCATGCTGTACAGCTGTAGGCTTTTAGCCAGCAAGAAGAGCCTTTTACTGCCCAGTGAATGTGCCAATTAGAGCCACAAATAGACTCAAAGACAGACAGAGTGTGTGCTTTGTAGGCCATGTCAATGCATGCGTAAAGCACTTGTTAAAGACAACTCATGCACATTCATGTGCATGCACATATGCAGCAATATGACAATTTATATAATAGTCACACTACACAGAAGGCTATGGAGGACTGAAACTGCCAAAATCAAGAATAAATGAATAAATGATTCAATGAATGAATTAATATGCCTTTAAATGCACCAAAAATATAAAAAATAAATGCAGGCATTAATTAATTGATAAAATGTGACATAAACTGATATTTCTGTTTTAATTTGCTTCTGTATTTATTTACCTTTGTATTATTATATATTATATTATTATATTAATATATTATTTATTTACTTTCCCATTTAATTTTCCATTTTATTTATTAAGTTATTCATTTTTAAATTAATTTATCTACTTATGCATTTATTTATATATTATTTTCCCTTTGCATATACATTTTCACATTCACATTTCATTAATGAATTAATTGACCTTTATTTTTAATAATATTTTTGGTGCATTTAATGGCATATTCATTTATTTATTGAGTCATTTATTCTTTATTTTGGCAGTTTCAGTCCTCCATTGAAGGCCAGTCCCAGCTCTGTAAATAACTGTTTTACTAATGAGTCTCCAAACATTAGTTTTTTTCTCACCACTCACAGAAACATCTAATCATTAATGTGAATTCAAGACTAATGGAGCGACACCTGCGAGCTAGTTCAGGCAGTCAACTTGAGCTGCACTGCTGTGCACACGTGACACGCCTCACTCTCCACAAACATCTACCAAACACACCCTCCCAATTTGGCGGTCTATTTAAATGTCCCATCTCTCCCTCTGCCTGTCAACACCACTGCTGCCCTGCATCAGTATTTCTGTCTGTTCTTTCAGCCCCACCACCACCTCAGCATCCACCTGCAGGTTCCGGCTGGGGGGTTTAAGATACTTGCTCATCACTCCCCAGTATCTCTATGGAAACATATCTGAGGGGAGTGATGAGGCCGGAGCCTGGACGCCAAACTCTATGATCTGCTGCTATAATCAACATTTCAAACGGTAGTCGTTTGACTCAAACGCAGAGTTTTGAGGTTTTCCCAGAAATGGCAGTAATCTAGATTTATGCCAGTAAATATGGTGTTTTTATATACAGCCATTAGACAATGTCAGTAATATCTGAAGACATGCAACAGTTAGAAAAACTATTTTACTAAGAACAGTTTATTTTACATTTCCGTACTCATTAGAAATCATATCATTCAACTTAAAATAATATTTGCACTACACTGGACAAATAAGTGAAGTAGTTAAGATGCCATACAAACTCACATATTTCTTCAGTTGAGTTTGTAGAATAGGCCTGTGTCAGAAATCACTCCCTCATTCACTACTTGCTATTTAACACTCAGTAGCTGGTCTATAGTGAGCAGCTCACTATAGAATGGAATACCTCTACAGCATAGCTGTCAATCATCAAAACACCCACCTCCACCCTGACTTTGAGTTGCTCCCCTCAGGGCGACGCTATAGAATACCCCTGGCAAAGATAAAGAGCTACAGGGGCTCTTTTATCCCAAATGCAATTAATGTGGTCCACAAACAACATTAAACTTAAATATGAGAATGTAGGCTGTACACCATGGGTATGAATGCACTGACTGTTGTGCAACTGAGAGATCTTTGTTCTGTTAATGTGAGACTTTTATCTTGTGGACATGTTTGTGCTTATATTTTCCTGGGAGAGACCAAAGACAATTTTCCGGCCTTGGCTGGACAATGAAGTTTATTCTATTCTATGCTTTCCATTCAGCTAAAGTTGCTCCTCACTCACGTCTCTTCCTCACATCTTAGCTCCTTCCAGTGGGGATGCGAGAGAGAGACGTGAGGACAGAGGAATTTTGACATGTCACAATAGGAAAAGCACAGGTATGAATAATAAAATGAATGATGACTGAATTCCATTTAGCTGCTTCAGTTTCAGGGTTCTGGTATTTTTCATGCTGGCTCACTGTCACGCCCTTGCTTTTCCTACTATGACGAGTAAAACTGTCTGCTGTGGAAGCAGTCTATATAGTTTTTCTTCTGTTATACTGCAGACTGGTGATGGCCATTGACTGTTGGAGGGACCAAGCTAGGTCGCAACTAATGGTTAAAGTAAATTTTCAAGCAGACAAATAACAAAAATTCCCTGGTTCCAGCTTCTCACATGTTAATATGCTGTTTTACTTGGTTTTCAGTGATTGTAAACTGTCTTTGGACTTTGGACTGTTGGTCGGACAAAACAAGACATTTGAAGGTGCGCTCGTGGAAATTGTAATGGCCAATATCATATATCAGACTCTTGCAGGGCTGATACAGTCCTTTCCGTTGTCCAAGTCCAAGTTCTTTAACCAGTTCTGAATGATAAAACAGCTCAATTTGTATTTGTTTCCTTTTCATTCGTGTTATCTGCTTAGCTCACAGGTAAGCCAGTGTTTTTTTTATTATTATTATTATTTTTTTATTATCAAATGCACAAACAGCAACAGGAAAAACAGCATTAATACCGTAGTTAGTAGTGGCACTTTTAGCAGTATTTGATTTTAACATGACTGAGTTAGTGTGTTGCCCAGCCTTGGCAGATTTGCTGTGTGGACAGAGCTGATTTGAATTGTTAAAACAGGGTGCAGGCATATGGGCCTCCAGAAGCACATGCATATGCAACAGATGACAGTTTAATCTGTGCTGACCCAAAGTCAAGAAATCCTCCAAAGTCAAGGCAGCCTTCACATTCAGTCACCCCTACACTTCCTGGTCATTTGACATCTTTCAGAGTGTCCTTCTGAAAAGTCCAGATGAAAACACCACAAAATGTCCCAGGTACCATGGGACCATCTTAAAGACACCAGAAAGAATCTACAGTTCCTGTAACTTTCTCTGAACATGATGTCTGTACCCTTTGCTGTAACTGACTTCCTCTGCTGTCCATTCCAGTGACAAACGCATGAAGAAAAGGCTCAATATAAGTAACATTCTAGACTCCATCTTGTTATATTTAGCTTAAGCATGAGGAACTGCTGGCTATCATCTCTGTCTACCTGTCAATCCTTGTACTACTCAAGTGCACCAGACTTCTCACAGAAGAGGACATTTAAACGGACGCTGCAGACACATTACGAAAAATGATCTAATTCAACAATTCAACTCTTTCTAGTAACAGTACCCCTATCCACAGAACACACTGCCAACAGATTTCATAGAGACTATTTCTTCATCAGAAAGGTGTTCTAATGAAAACAGTACACAGTAGTAAGTTTCAAATTAGCACTTTAAAATGCACTTTGTTGTGTTGGCACTGTTACCTTTTGGTCTTCCATCTGAATAAAAGTCACAATGGCAAAAGCACAAGATTAAATAACAGAGATATTAAAGCTGCAATAAGTAATATTTTCATATTAACAGTGGATCAAATTACTTTGTATAATGTGACAGGGGTCACTTGTAGTGATGAACCCACAGAGAATTAACACCTGACTCTACTGTTCCCCTCAGTTCTACAGAGTTTTATAGCCTCTTTCAGCTAATTGTTTTGGTTTTACAGCCCACAACTTCACTGTTTTGGTTCAGTCTCACTCTCATCAGCCTTGTTTCCAGCAGCAGCAGGCAGATGTTTTCCAGCAAAAAAGCTCTGATAAACCCTCTGTACACTATCTGCCCAGCACCAAACAGCAGACAGACACAGTTAGCAACTAGCTAGTGAACATAGTGGAGCATTTAGCAGCTAAAGAGAAAGACCAGAGCTAAAAGGAGAGTAAATATTGGACTTGCAAGTGGACAGAAACATGACTCCGAATGAATGATACTGTTGCTCCATAACTTATGGATGTGTAAATAGGCAACTCTTTGCCCACAAGTTGCGAACTTCACAAGCTGATATGTCAATGTTTTGTTTACATCTTGTCCTGTTGTCCCAAGTGGCCAAAAAACAAAAACAAAAAAATCAATTAAGGCAGCTTTGAACACGTCTTGTTCAACTTCAGCACTGTCAAATTGATCACTTAATTATAATCTCTTATGCACAAAGAACACTCAAAAACACTGTCAATGGGCAAATTTTAAGTAGTTGAGGAGATTCTTCTTATGTCAAAGGATTGTACAAAACAACGTACAACTTGATGGAATTATCAATATCGAGCTAAACAAAATTTTAATTAGTCGCAGCATTCACATCCTGTAATTCTACAAGATGTTGGATATTGTAAAATAGGCAGCAGAATTCCCTGATAAATTACACAATTGATGAGAACATTTATTAAGGGGTTTACTGGTGAGAGAAGCTGCGAGTGCCATAACAAACATTTACGTATGTCTGAATGACAAAAAATCATTAGTTTAACAGAGAGGTGAAGCTAGTAATACTGCAAAGTCCATGTCTGAAAAGTGCTTATATATCATTTTTTAATGCTCTAAGCCCCATAAGGAATGCTATGTTCACCTCCGTTGTATTGAGGTGAAGAGAGAAATCTCAGAGACAGATATGTTAAAACCTAGACAAATTAAACCAGAACCATCTGTATGACTAGATATCACTAGAGGTAAGGTAGAATGGATGCAGAACAGTTTAGAAAATGACGCCCTGAAAGCCCTGAAATGTCCATAAAAGAAAGACGGCTTGAATCTGTACGCGCGTCGTCAGCGCTGACAGGCCTTTAGGGACGAAGACAAAACTTTGAGCCATGAACACTCCCCCCCCCTCTATTTTACTTGTTGGGTCCTGAGGCGTTGACAAGCGGGATTAGTTTGATGGAACCGGTTTGACAACCAGGAGACCATAACCTCTTTGAATAAAACACAATTCAGAATGCTCACATTGGAAAAGAAACACTCCTGTCTATCTGAACCACCAGCCCTCTCTGCTCTCTGGTTTTCCACCTCAAACCCACAAACTCACCAGATTCAGCTACAAATCTGATTTCTTAACAAACCAGAATTCTTTTGATAGGATGTTTCATTATTCACATGTAGCACATGAAGCATATTTGATGAAGTTGATGTACTTGCATGATTCTTGCAATTTTTCGGTTCTATAGACATGGTTGAATGCACTTATCGTAAGTCGCTTTGGATAAAATCAACATACTGACATATAAATAATGGGCATGTACAAAAAGAATGCATGTTTCACCATCCACATAGAAAATAGCACTGATAAATATATCATCAAGTGTAAACTTCCACAGTTGCTTTAAATCAGGTATGCAGACTTGTAAGATCTGAGCTGAGTGTTACATAGCAATGTGGCAAAGAGAATGAAAATGTCAAAGAGCAAAGCCTTGTAGATAACCAGTGTATGTGACCTAGTCCACAGTGATTCCCAACCAGGCGTACCCCAGGGGGTACTTCTGCAGTTGCCAGTGGAAAGATTGCAAAGTACCTCAACTCATTAAAAAAAAAAAGTATATTCTTTTGATTAAAAGAATATATCCACATATTAAGGCAGCTGTAACACCTGAACTAGCCTATCTGTTGCAATTATGTAAGAGTGCGTGAAACTAGCTAGCAAGCGAGCACAGAAGTCTTAACAGTTAGCTAAAAGTAATGGATAAACAGTTGGAGCATTCAGCGTCACTCTAAGTGGTAATAATACGATAGCTGAGCAAAACAACCTTAATATTGACACTTCAGCTTGTTTTTATACATATGGAACATGATAGGTGGCAATCGATGAAGGGGTACGTGAGTTCAGTTGGCAGGGCTGTGGTGGTATCCTTAGACCAAAAAGGTTGGGAACTACTGACTTAAGCCATACAGTAGTCAAAGTCTATCTTTGTGAAACTGGCCACAGGTCAGGTCTCGAGTCCTATATTAACGGGTCAGGCTGGAACTGATTTAGAGAAAATTGCAGATAACGGGTTGGTTCCAGTGTTGAGATCTGCAGGTGCGGTGTGGGTATGCGTTTGCAAAACTGAACCTGACCTTTAAACTTGGCATACAATTTTAATAACCTTTCTCATTCTTTCGCTGCGTAAGGAGTTTGTGTTTGTGTGGTGTGAATGTGTTGTTGATGTAGGTCTTCTATTTTGGAAGTACTGCGCACAGCATGAACCCCGTGTTTGTGTGCATGTGTGTGTGTGTGTGTGTGTTTGTGGGGGGTCATGGGTATTTTGCACACTGGTTTTGAGATATCCTGCTGACTAACAGACAAATACAAAAACAGGACTAAAAATAAAACCTGTTTGGTGTAACTATGCATTATGCAGGAGTTTATAAATCTGGTAACAAGATTGCATATGCATATTTCTGCTTCCGTGGATACTCTGATTTTGGGATCTGCACTCACATATTTGCTTTAGTTTTATGTATCTGGCCCAGGGTTTAGTACAAATATGTGGGTTTAATCAGTAGTAAAATGCATATTCGGTTGTCATTTACATAAAAATAACCAGAAGAAATCGAATTGTTTCTCTATGGTGGTTGGTTGCCGTACATCGATCACACATAATTTTCCTTCCTGTTTAATTCCAACTACACCCCTACCTACATACACTTGGCCTAGCAGCACCCTCCTCACATCTCATAAGCCTCCTCCTCCCATGTGCTTTTCATATCTTTATTTACTCCCCGCTGTCCGCTGTTGTTGCAGGACGGCGATGATGAAGAGCCCAGTTGAGATGACAGTTTACTGCAGAGATAGAGAGCAAAAAAGAGGACATGGATCTGCCGGGCCCTTTCTCTGCCTGCATTCTGCCTGTCACCATAATCTATACAGCTCCCCCCGGAGCTAACACGCACTCCATAATGTGATTTGTCAACGTTGTACAACATAAAAGAGGCCCAAGCACTAATAGACGAACAAACAAACGAAGAGGGTCAGTCACCACTGCAGAGGTGTGACAGGAAATAGATATGATTGTTATGCCACAACATCTTTCTCCTCCTTGCATCTGCTGTTCAACTGGTGATACTGCCAAAACCTGCTCACTGACTGTATCTGGCAGGATGTGCTATAGCCGGAGACACTGCACAGGAGTACTTGGCAGATGGATGAACTGTTGTTTGTTGAGAATTACTTCCAGCATGCAACTCCCCCCTAAAATCCCTGACATTTTTGCAGCTTTAAACAAAGAGAATACAAAGTGTTAATTAGTGAGCTTTAAAGGTGTTGGTAGGTGTATTTTTAACTTTTGAGAGAGCCAGGCTTTCAGTGTGCTTCCAGTCTTTATGCTAAGCTAGGCTAACCACTCCCGCAGAAACATGAGCGCTGTATCAATCTACTCATTTCATTCTCAGAAAGAAAGTCTATACACATATTTTCCAGAATGTTGATCTATTCCTTTAAATATTTAACAAGTTAGTTTCTTCTCAGCCTTACTGACAAAGCGATTGTTAAGGCTTTAAAAAGGGCATTACATGACCAACAGACTTTTTAAGTACTATACAAATGTTTGTTGTCAAATGATTGCATTGTAAGCACAAATGGAAGACTGGACGAAAAAATAATTACTTGATTTTTTCTGATATGGTATTTTAGATCAGGAGCAACCCAAGTAGTAGAACAAGTTACTGCAAGTATGTTCCAATCCAGTAAGAACTAGGGGAAAGGAAGTTGAGTTGATGAGTTGAGTTAATTAGTTTGACATGTTGCTTTTATAAGTGCTGGGGTAAATGCTAGGGCTCAACATTAACGTTTTGAGGCATTAGTCCTTTGGACAAGTACATTTACCTTTCGCTTGTCTGGGTAAAAATGACAATAATTTACTTTTTTCATTTTGAAATGAATGCCTGTGCCATTGGGCAATCCTTACCATTGAACCCTGCAGGTTGATGCTTAGCTAACGTTATCGTTATCTATTGAATTATACAGCTGATAACACTAGCTAGCTAACGTCACTTATTTGTCAGACAAGTTGGGTTGCCCCCGGCAGACAGCGCAGAACATTACTCCTTCCTCTTTGTTGTAGCGCACCCAGTCAAAGTCATGTCTGCAGCTGTTCTCTCTTTGACTCTTACGGTGCATTTGTCGTTCTTCTTGGTGCTTTTCCTGGCATTTGGCCCGGCTGCGGAGCCTGAAGGAACATTGCTGCCACTGTTCTTCTGAGGTAAAATGTTTGAACTGTGAGCGGTTCCTACTCTCAATACTTGAATCGACTCCTGATTGGTCAATCAAAGGTTCTGAGTTGGCTGTATTGTGGGGAAAAAATGCATTCATTTTAAACCAGTGTTCTGAATGTATTCATTTAACTAAATAGCCGAGTAATGAGCACACTGTATTTTTTTTGTTTATGACTTTTAACTTGTCCAGTGGGGCCACTTGCCCTGCAGAAAAATCACTTGTCCCGCACAATAGGACAAGTGGACAAGCATTAATGTCGAGCGCTGAAGGCCCTAACCCAAATCTATAAAATGAGGTTTTTCACCTCAGTGGTTGTGGAGAAACCTGATTTGGCAAAAAGGCAGTGACTGTGCTGGATGGGACAGGTCAGCAACAGGTCTGACTCTGTGTGGTGTGTGTTAATGTGTAAGTGAGCAGAATGGAGGCCTCCCATCGGAGAGCGAGAGAGCTTAAAGATGGCTTCTGATCACTCCGGGGGGGCCCCCGCCAGGTCCGAGGCCGAAAGACGAGTACTGAATGGCGTGCGGCAACCTGAAGAATAGGGCTACAGTGGGGCGTCTGTGGAGGACCGGGTGATCTGAAACCTCCTCATTCTCTACTCCGTTGTCTTTTTATGCCTCTCGCTCGGTCTCCGGTTCTCTGTCTCTGCAGCTATTCAGAGCAGGTTGGGTGAGTCACACAGCTCCTCTGTTCAGGCCTCTCACTAGCTATCTCTCCTTTTTCTTCCTCCTCTTGTTCTCTTCATCTTTTTTCCCCCCCATCTATTTTCTACTTTCCCCTTGTTCGCCTTTCAATCTCTACTGTATCTCCTGGTCCATCTGTGCACTTTAGGTGCTCGGATGGATAGATAAGCACTGATTGGGTTTCGTGGGGGGGGGGGGGTCATGTAGAGAGGAACAGAAGAGAAGAGTGGGGGTCTGAGAGAGCTGTCTCTTGTTTTCCGTGTTATAGCTGTTGACTGCCACTCTGTTTGGGCCTTATCTGTTGAGGTTTCACGTTTGCCACAGTGACAATGCAGGTCTTTGTGCAGCCTCTTTGTCCTGTTGTTCTGTTTCTTCAGTTGATACAGCAGGTGAACCACAACATCACCGCTGTCCCCATTTTGTTTTTTCCAAAATGTCAACTTTTAGCTCCGACAAAACCCACTTGGCACAGACACTCAGTCCTTGATGTGTTCTCTGGAGAAAGAGTTGTGTGTGGAATGCCTTCTAAAAAATGTTTTTGCTGTTTGTTGAAAAGATTTTATCTCAAAATTGTTGACTTGTAGTGGCTGAGAAAAAGCTTGATAACTATTGCATTTTATAGTTCATTCAACAGATTTTAAAACATAAGTGAGCATGCAGTCCCTCAATTAAAGCAAATATATGTGTATATATGTGTATATATGTCACTTTTGGAAACAAAAAATAACACAATCTTCCTGCTATGAGTGAAAAGTTGGTTCATAAGCAAGCAATGTCATTTTTTGGCTTAAATTAAAGAGGTAATGCGCACCTCAGTGTGATTTTGAGCTGTAAATGAAATGATATGACTGTACTGTGATGAAACACGTCAATGCTGCTGTTAATATTGACATTTCTTACCAAATTTCATGTTTGAAAATGGCTCAACACGCCATCTACTGTTTTAAATCAGCCCTGAACCTGCGAGGCCAATGCTGACATGGAGTCAACTGGTTGGGACCTGTCTACGTCATGAAATGTATATAAAAAAAGACTCTAATCAGTGTCACCAGACCCAAAGATGGCGCCAAAAAAAAGTTTCTTCCAGGGTATGCGGCCCACTGAATGTGCGCAGTAGTCTTTCTCCCGCTCGGCCCATAGACTTTACATTGTGATGATTTTTAAATCGCTTTTCTTGGCTCAAGGAAAGTTTTACAAATATAAAACCTCCATGGATCAAAAATTCATAATAGAAAGAGTCATAACTGACCTTGTTTGCAGTTCGAGGTGTCCTGTCAACAGTTTTACAGACGTCTCTTTTATAATGGTGGTCTATGGGGAAAATGCTTTTTGGGCCGCAGGGGAATTTTCGCTGCAGTACAGCAAGTGGCCGCTGGGCACTGGGTGTGGCGGCGCCCTATGCAGGTCTTATTATACATTCATGTGACCCACACACTATGTAGCCACGATGCCATGCCCCCTACAGTTGTTCCCTCACTCGTTGTATGTTTTAAATATGCTGGGAGAGAGGGTTCTAGAACAATCTGAGGGTAGAGTTAAACTTTAAGGTGCAGTTCTCTGACTTCTTGACTCACAGCAGTCAGTGAATTCTATAATAATAGACAGAAGCATTTTAGGAAACCTGCTTTACTCATCGTCCTCCCTCTCTAACTTGTCTGTTCACCCACACTCTTTCTGCCAGATCAGTCCCCTTCCTGAACTCTGTCGTGTCTTTCCACTGAACTGCAGGTGTAAGTAATAGCCTGGACTGGATAAACTGGATAAATATCAACCCCCCCCTCTACCCCTCCTTCCTACTCTCCACTCTACCTCTCCTCATTTTTCTGGAACCCCCCAGGGTCTCCAGTGTCCTCTCCACTTTCCACGGCAGTGATAAGATGTCGACACGATTAAGAGCGAAAGCTAATCCGCCGCTCTGCCTCTCTCCCGTTGGCTGTACTGAATGCTCAGGCAACACAAAACGCCGCAGCCGAGCCCAAAGAGCTGGACAGCCAGTCGATGGCAGGAACAGAGAGAGAGAGAGAGAGAGAGAGAGAGAGAGAGAGAGAGAGAGAGAGAGAGAGAGAGGAGGAGGAGGCCAGGTGGACAAGGGGTTGGATTGTAACTAAATAATTAATGGGCGGCACTTTCGTTTTTTAATCTGTAAATGAGAAGGCCTAAGATGGCGGGGCCGTCGCTCTGACACCCTATCCCTGGCCCATTAAGATAACAAGATGTTGGATAATGATCTCGGTTAAGGTGCAGTTTATCAGTCCAGGGGGAAGTGGCCTCGTCTCCCAGGTGGCTGGGCCCATGTCCCCTGATAACCCGCCATTACATCACAACATGGCCTTATCTACAGAATAGCATGGAGAGAGTTCTGGTATGAAGAGCACTGTAGTAGTATAAACATGAAAATGATTAACTTTCCAGAAAGCATTGATCATAGCTGTTTAGTGGAACTCTATGATACAATTGAATGTACAGTACATCAGTTTGATATAGCCTCATATCATTTATATTGTCAGTTTGGCTCATAGAGATTTCTATTCACTTCAAAAAGTGTTCAAAGATTCAAGTGTGTGACTGATGTATGTATTCCATTTGTATAAAGTTAGACATGACCATGGTATGGAGTCATAGGAGTGCCATAAAAAAGAATAAATCTGGGAAAGAATAAGACAATAAATGTGGAAATATAAAGAGAAATAAATAAGAATAAATAAATGTGGATATATAAAGACAAATAATTATTTTTCCTTTTGCTTTTTCCCCATTTGTTTTTGTTTTTCCCTTATTGCTTTAGCAAATAATTCTTTTTAATTCTTTTCTTTACCGGCACACACATTAGGAAGCTACTTCCTGTTGTCCGTGCTAAAAATCTCCCGCCAAAGCAGGATTCATGTGTGCGTGAACTGATTACTCAGCTTGGGCAGAAGGCCCACCCAAAGCCAGTTGATTGACAGCTTGGCCCTTCAAGGAAAAGCAAAAGCAATAATTGTAATTGCAATTACATGACAATTACAATTAAATACATGACAAATAAACGCTAGCACTAGCCTAATCCAACCAGAAATATAGAGCAACTTCACATCCCTTGAAAATCATAATTTTGCTGACCTCACCTTGCTGCAGTGATACAGGTGTACTCCAGGACACTGTGACATCACTGTTGGGTGTGGTTGCAGGTGCCTTTAAGCCTGGTGTTAGGCTACTCTCTTCTTATCTTATCAAATAGATGAGGGTTAAAAATACCAGCGTTACCCTTTAAGATCATAACACCCTTTGAATGCCTCTGGTTAAATGTGAATAAAGCGTTGTTATCCAGCTAAAACAAAGCTGTTCTTCTTAGTTCATGAAAAGTTTAGACACAAGATTTTAACCAGGCGGCAGCTATTTGCTCAACAGGAAGTAACCATAGAAAAAATACTGAAGTGGGTAAATATACTGATCGTTTAACCAATTACATAAAATGAATTAGCCATTAGAAGTTTAAAACTGAAAAAAGTCACAATACAAGTGACAAATGTATACTTAAATAAAAACAAGATTGATAAATGTATAAAAGGTAAATATATTGTACATCCCAACTTGAATAAATGCCAAGCACTCCAAATATACAGGCTATTTTCAACTTCATTAATCTAATAACATTTGCATTACAAATGTTTTCCTGGGCAAATTAAAGACTAATAATATTTTCTTCATTCATTGTTACTTATTTTCAGATTGTCAAATCTGTGTGTAAGAATCACATGTGTGGATTGCAACAAGTCCTCCAACCTAAACGGCATATATAGGTCATTTGTCAGTGACTCCCAAAACGATATATATAGGCGTACTGGACCTTCGTCATCATGGTAACAATAATAAACATGTGAAGCAGCTGGTTAGGTTTAGGCACCAAAACTACTTGGTTATGTTTAAAAAAAGATCATGGGTTTGGGTTAAAATAACTATGTTAGCTACGTTAGTTAAGTTACTTACATAAGTTAAAATAAGTCAACACTGACTTTTGGTTTCACAGGGGACACAAACAGCAGTCTCCTGGGTGAATGTCTGGCTTTTCAGCAAATTCATGTGGAATGTGAGACTGTCCTTCCAACAACAATTTCAGCAAATTGTGTCAAAGCTGTCTATGAACTGTGAGGGGAGCAACGGAGGAAGTCAGGTGATTTGATTATGGAGTGACAAAGTCTGCATAGGGATCATACTAATCAGTTGTTTTTCTGCCTAATCCTAACTAAACCTTAGAGCGTTGTCGCATCATAAAACACATTTCTTTTTCAACAGTGATCTGTAACGTTTTTGAAAGGCACAGACAAATTATGTCGTCCTGCCAATAGGGGCATCAGATCAGGAATATCTTGTATGTGTCTTTCTAGAGGGCATGGACGAAAGACATATTTGGATGTTTAATTTGGAGAACTTGTTGGGACAGGCATTTTTTCCAAAACATACAGTTGCTCAGTAGTACCTGATAAGATAATAAACACTCAGTTTATGAGGTACACCTAGGTGACGTCTAATACAACAGTCCTGCAATACATCCTACCTTCATGAAGGCTCTCTAAAGGCCTTCTCACACCAGGGACGCAACGAATAAACAACAAGAAAATGGGAAATACTCGCCTGCAAATATTTACTCTACTACATCCAAAAGTAAACTACATCAGCTCCTCACTATCCTGCATCCGGCAGTGCTGCTCCACACGTCCTTGAGTTCATTGTCTTTATAATGTTTGTGTCCTTCATATAAAACAGGGTAATGAGAAACACAAATAATCAACAGGTCCGGAGTTGTGATGTGATGTCCGTTCCGCACAACGTGATTGGTTGTTGATGCCTTTATTCGCTGTGCGAAAGCTCCGAAAAAATCTGCATTGTTCCGGGAAAAAAATGACGTCGCTTTTTTTGCCGTAATATTCACTTTCTGTGTGAAAGCACTCATGACAAAAACAACAGATGGAAAAAATATGTTCACGTGCGAATTAATCGCACGAAAAAAAACGCCTTCGGTGTGTGAAGGCCTTCGCTCTGTTAGAGAAGTGTTGATTCAGCATTATGTTCATTTTGGAGGCTCCAGTTTGTGGTTCGGTTGAACTGTATTGCATTATAAAGAGAGGTGTTTCTGTTATTTATCCTCCCGCCATTGATATAAATGGGGTGGACAAAATAATAGAAACACTTGCCAGTATAAATCAGCATGTTTTACATGGAATAAAATAGTCTAATGTCTTATGGCTTTAATTTGAACAACTTTAGCTTCACTGACTGTACTGGTTTTGTCATGTTAAGCATGTGGAGCCTGTGTTTGTTTCCTGACCACAGCCTGGATCAGCTATGCCTATCAACTGCCTCTGTCCTAAGATATTTCTGTCTTTTGTTATTATGTTTTTATATAGAAATTATATGGAATTTTCTTACCACTGCCTTATCTTCCACATATGAATATAGTGTCCTATAGTATATGCTTGTTTTGTTATTATCCTAGGTTTCTATGGAGAATTTAAGTGTCCTATGGTCCATGGTGCTATTTTATATTCCTACCTACAAGCACATATTGAGGAATATTGAATTCAAACTATGTTCAAAAGAAGTTCATCCTTGGCACAAAAACCATTCAGCCACTTTAATACAAGAATACTAAAATAACCTTGAAGAACTGATACTAGATGAACAGCTGTATTCTGCAGACAGATGCTGTAGGAGGGTAAACTGAGTTTAGCAGCTCTGCCCTCCTCTGCATCCTTGTGTTTGAGGTGTGATTCATTTTCAGCGTGTCCCCACAGCTGAAACCTCTGATCCTATCATTTATTTAGCCTAACAGCAGCCCTCGTCCCCCCCGCTGCACTCTACCTAGGTAAACACCTTTGTACAACACTCAGCTCAAGGGTGTCCTTTGGTTGTACATTTATAAGCTTCAAATGAGTAAAGCTGCAGGACATGTGCTGGCAAATATCAGAGAAGTCTGCAGTCTCAGGTCAACACTTCCTGTGTCCTGTGGCAGCGGAGAGGAATAAAAAGAGAGGAGGAAGACGGAAGAGACGGAGGAAGGGGAAAAGAGAAATCACAGGGAAAAAAACAGGGAGTTAAAGAAAAAAATCAAGGCAAAAGAGCAGATGTGATGACTGTGTGAGTCTCTGTGATGACTGTGTGAGTCTCAGTGCCAGACACTGGTGTTTCCCTGGAGGCTTGTAGAGATGAAGCACTCTGAGTCGTGGCATGTGTTCACTACTGCTGCTGAGAAACCACTGGAGATACACAATGTTACACAAACAGCCTCTTCTACACACACATTATACACACAATTACAGCCTACTTATTTACTTATATACTATGATGGCTTGTCTTGTGACAGACACTAGTTATAATCTTGAGACACACAAAGCAACAA